>VBRH01000316.1:145560-168487 GCA_014578085.1 Cardamine resedifolia | reverse complement strand
TTTTTTTTTTTTTGGTGTTTTTGATTACGATTAAATAGTACTATGTTGTGATTAAGCTGTATATGAAGATCTTTTTACGAAACGAAATAAATTGAACAAGATTCGAAATCAGATCCGACTTTCTAATTTCGTTTTTTTTTTTTTTTAAATCTGTCTGAATAGTTACGATTGTAGATCAAAGCTAAGATTTGTGCATTTGTTGAGTTTAGTTCGAGTTAATTTATTCTTAATTTGTATGACTTTTTATGGTTTTCTCTTGCTTTATTCTTCTGGATTATAATTTGGTCTTATAAAGGTAAAAAGACGAATTTTTTTTGCTTTTTTTCAATCTTATTGAGAATTGGCTTTACAAACTCATAATAGCATTCATCATTAAAAAGGTTAAAGCATTCTATTCTAAGTTCATGTTTAGTAATTTTTTTCCACGGATTGTATAATTTCTCCAAAAGCATAGCTTAAAATATTTAAATTAATTATAGGAAAGCATAGCTTTCAAAAGCTTTACTTTGGGAAAGTTTTGGTGAAACAGTACTCGTATATATGTCTCTATAAAAGGAGATTTATGTTAATTCTGTATTTAATTACATTTGTTTTGACTATATTAGAAGAGAAGATGGGGAAATTGTTGGAGCTTATATTCGTGTTTCGGATCTCAAAAGAACAATAAACGGATTGGTAATGCTGTTCTTGTACCGGAACCGGTTACATCTGGAGTTCCAATGGTTACAATTCAAAACTCAGCTACTTCAACTTCAATTGTGCTTCCTTTTATAGCTCCTCCTTCATCTCCAGCTTCGTTTCTTCAATCGGATCCTTCATCCGTCTCTCATTCGCCTGTTGGTCCGCTTTCTCTTACCAGTAATAGATTCTCTCCTAAGGAAACTCAATCGGTTTTTACCGTTGGACCGTATGCTAATGAAACTCAACCAGTCACTCCTCCTGTGTTCTCTGCGTTTATAACTGAACCGTCTACTGCACCGTATACTCCGCCTCCTGAATCATCGGTTCATATAACTACACCTTCTTCCCCTGAAGTGCCCTTTGCTCAGTTGCTTACTTCTTCTTTGGAGCTTACTCGGAGGAATAGTAGCGGAATGAATCAGAAGTTTTCGTCGTCACATTATGAGTTTCGGTCTAACCAAGTGTGTCCGGGAAGTCCTGGTGGTGGTAATCTAATCTCCCCTGGTTCAGTGATTTCAAACTCTGGTACATCTTCTCCTTACCCTGGTAAATCACCCATGGTTGAGTTTCGGGTAGGTGAGCCACCAAAGTTCCTTGGTTTCGAGCACTTTACAGCTCGTAAATGGGGGTCGAGGTTTGGTTCTGGATCGATCACACCTGTTGGGCATGGTTCAGGTTTGGCTTCAGGTGCTTTGACACCAAATGGTGTGGAGATAATATCTGGAAACCTAACACCTAGCAACACTACATGGCCTCTTCAAACTCAGAACTCTGAGGTTGCGTCTCTGGCTAATTCGGATCACGGCTCTGAAGTCATTGTAGCAGATCACAGAGTTTCGTTTGAGTTAACAGGCGAAGACGTTGCTCGTTGTCTTGCAAGCAAGCTGAATCGATCACACGACAGAATGAACAACAACGAACGGATTGAGACAGAGGAGACTTTGTCAATAGATAGAAGAAGAAACATAGAGAAAGAGTCGAGAGATAGAGAGATCGAACAGCAGAGAATTCATAAGCTGAGTTCGTCTTCGATTGGATCGAGCAAAGAATTCAAATTCGACAACACGAAAGAAGAGAATATCGAGAAGGTCGCTGGAAACAGCTGGAGTTTCTTCCCTGGGTTACGATCTTGAGTCAGCTAAACAAATTAAAACAGACGAGACCTTCTTCTTCCTCTTCATCTTCTTCTTCTTCTTCTTCTTCTTCTTCTTCTTCTTCTTCTTCTTCTTCTTCTTCTTCTTCATTACGGAAGATCAAAATAAAAGCCCTATAAACAAACCTTGAACATGGATCGTGAAAAAGGTAAGAGACTGAGTTCTAACTTCTAACAAACTTATACACACTGAATAAATAACCTAAGCTTAGGAACTATGGAATATTCTTGGATTATAGCTACTACATCTACTCTTGTTACATGTGGTTGCATTAATATAAGCAGTAATGCTTTGTGTAATAATTTTTTCTTTTTTTCTATTGTCACTACTACTTTTACACAAATATTTGACCGGAAATGTTATGAACTAGGACTACTCCATTTTAATTTTTGTTTCTTTTTCAGTTAATCAGTCTTTAAACATAGATTTTATTATTATCGTAAGCAATCTAACAACACTTAAACTACATAAACTGGATCGATCCGTCAACGATAACCATCAAGATAATCCTAAAACCAAACCGGACTGAATAAACCAAAAGGAAAAAACAGACAACAGAGCTGGGATGAGACTAAACCGGGTTCAATTCTCCTTGTTTGAACCGTAATACCTCTGGAAAGCTCTCGGTAGGTAAACCGGAATCAGAACACCAAAGATATTAAACGACCAAACTCCTAAATTCACCGCCGCCAAAACTTTACCGACGTATAACCGCCGCGACGTAACCGTCCCCGTTTCCGTCCCTATCTCGTACACCAGAGATCCCCTAGAGAACTCACTCATAATCCACTCAACAAGCGTGAGAACCCTCCTCGCGTTATAAACAATCGGCACAAGAATCCTCGCCGGAGCAGAGAAGCCACACGTGGCAGCTACTCCTTCCATAAAAACCTGACTCGCGAGAAGAAACACATGCGGTGTAGCGGCGCTCACACCGTTCTTATCGTCCTCTATCATTCCTTCGAAGATGTAACAGATCGGAATTAAGAGTCCGACGATCCCCGCCGACGCTACATAGAGACGGAAGATCTTGTTTGTGGAGCTTGTGAGAGGAGCGTCACGGTTTGGATTCTGATGAGGAGGGAAGATTAATTTGGCGAGGAAGAAGAAGTAGAAGGACGTGACAAGTGTGAATAGAAAATCTTCGATTGTTACGAGACCACTTGCGGAGAGAACGATGATTACTGCGAGGATGTTTAGTTGCCGGAATGAGAATAATCCGGCGGCTTTTTTGGCGAGTGTTGAGGTTTGGGCGTGATATTCTTCTTCTTTGGATAAAGCTATGTCGTCGTAAGTTGGACCGACACCTCCAGACATGGTTTTAAGTTTGTGTAAAGTTGTTTTTTCTTAAGAGGAGATGCGTTTTTTTTTTGTTTGTATAATGTGGAGAAAATTTTTGGGTGGAGAGAAGAAGAAGATTAAAGAGTGTGAATAAGTGTACACGTGGCGGATAGGGAAGAGTTTGAATGGAAGAGGTTTAGAGACGTGGAGGATTTGCAGGGCCGGAGTTGTTTTTGTCTATTGTGCTCATAGTTTTTTTTTTTACTATGGAAGGTGGATGAGAGAAGGATTTAATTTGATCATCTAATCAATTGAACCAAACCGATTCAATCAACTCGACAAACGAAAAAAAGACATGATCGAAAGTAAAAGAATAAACTAAAATAAAGTTGGAATTTAAATCCGGATCTGACCAAAAATTATTAGATCGTATATATGGAGGTTGTGATATCTCGGAAATATAGGATCGTATATATGTCTGTTGTGATAAGCTTAGCTAAGATCTTGGAGATATTATATGCTCCTATGATTCTAAATTTATTTTTCATGTTTCTTCTTCTTCTTCCTTTCTTTTATTCGTTTTCTCATTGAATCATGACTTCTACTGATGATTCTTCGAAATCTCTTGTTTCTCCTTACACCTTGCACGCGTCTGACAACACGGGGCAAGTTCAGACATCGATTCTTTTGATTGGTGATAATTATGAGAGATGGGCTAAGCTCATGATGAACTATCTTCGGAGGAAAGTGTGTTTTCTTGATGGGTCATTGAAACGGCCGGAAAATGGGACATGGTCAATTAAATGATTATTGGCTGAATATACAGTAGTATCGAACCACGTTTGCGTCCATCAGTTTCGCTGGTTGATAACGCAAAGTTGATGTGGGATGGCTTGCAGAGGCGGTTCTCTGTGAGTGATGGGACGCGTGATCATCAGCTACGAGCTGATCTGGCTTCGTGCAAACAAGAAGGGCTATCTGTGGAGGCTTATTATGGCAAGCTCAAAGTCCTTTGGGATGATTTGGAAGATATCGACTCCGGTTTCAAATGTTGTTGTGGTGATGGGTCGTGTGAAGCTATGGTGAAGTATCAAATGCATTGTGAGAAGATCCGAGTTCATCAATTCTTTCCGAGTTCAAGAGCATCAGTCACTATAGAAGATCTGCAAGTGAAACTGCAGCACAGAAGGACCAACCTCCACATAGTCTCCGTTCTTTCCAGACATTGATCGATGGCGGTGAACCAAGCTGCTCCGAAGGTTCATACGGTGCAGCGGAGGAACAACGAAGCGGCAGTAGTCTCTTCTCTCAACCCTAAAACTGCCACGTGCTAACACAATCCATGTTGTATGTTGGCATGTAATGTTGGACCATTTGTTGGGCTTCAAGTTAAATTAATTGGATTGTAATTCTGCATTTACACTTGTATCACATGTCCCATTTTTGCAGACCAAAAAAAAATATATACTTAGGGTAAAAATAGTTATTTTAATGGCAAGGTCCCTAAAAATACAAAAGTTTTAGGGAATCTTTTTATTTTATTTTTTATCATCTCATATTATTAAAACAAAATAAAAAAATAAAAAAAAACAAAATTAAACAAAACATAAAGAGAAATAAACCATTGTCTGATGGAAAATGTTGAGCCGTCCAATGCACATCTACGTGCCACGTGGAAAACAAATGTTGAAAACACATGGAAAAACAAAGGATATATTGTCACTGATCACCGCCGACGGAGTTTACCATTTGAAGGGATTCCAAAACTACCGGAAACCGCCGAAAGGTCCAATGCTTCAAGTTGCAACCAACTTCAAAGAACTTCAACTAAGTTTTATCTTATAATCTGCAAATTAAAGAAATTTCCGAACAAATACTCCAAAACGCCCTTATATATCGACAAAGAAGATTAAGTCAACATAACTTTCATAAACACCGAAAAACAGAAAAACAATTGATTTCAAAAGTTAGTAAAGACCAAACAACCTCAATTGCATTAATTTTAACCAATGGAACTGACGGCAACTCCACTCTACAACTTTGATCTGTTTTTAAAGAATAAATCGATAAGATTGAAAAACTAAACAAACCCTATTAAACGAAAGAGGATCATAGAATTATGAAAGATTGTGATAACCCTTTTTCTCTCGCGAGAAGCCACAATTTGTGTATAGGGAGTATAGCTTAATATATTCTTTTGCGTGAACCACGCAAGTTAATTTCCGAAGAAAATTCGTAGCAAGATAATTACCCTAGTCCCTAGTTAATTTTGTTGATGTTTTTTTTTTTAATTGATTTTGTTGATGTTCATAAATACACGAAGATATGAATCTATCTACATGCTTAAGAAAACTTATTAATTACATGGGTTTTTGGACTTGCATTGGGCTTAAATAATAGGCTTCAACAATTTCTAGTTAAAATTAAAAACGATAAAACACTGTTCACCAGGAAATGAACTGAACCAAACTAGAACAGATTTAACAAAAAACGGACGTAATTATACAAAACTTATTGAAGTCAAAAGATTATTAAAAATCTTAAAAGCCAATGCATTGTATATCACGGAACTCGTTGTAAATAGAGTATTGTAGATAAATGATATTTTGAAAAACTATAGCTATCATCATGTGAGAGAATACTTGGCTGCAGAAACGACTTTAAATTCGGCCTCCACAGTCAAAATGTCCTTGTCCAAATAAGTCTCCCTAAGTTTGGCTATAGACACAAATTTCTCCCAACCCCACCCTCTGTTTGATTTCTTGTACCAAGTTTTACCTGCAAGAAAAATAAATATATAGTAAGCATATAAAAACTACTAAGCAAATGATTAGGCCATTCGATGTCCACCACACGTTAAAAGCGCCAATTGAAAATCTCATTAGCAATTTACAAGATTTGATCCAACTCAAATAAATTGTGTGTTTATGGCCATATATACGTACATTCGTATGTGATGTGATTAGATTCGTATGGGTCTAATACTCTGATATCTGCATGCACGTAAATCTTCTCGTCCTCCAATAGGGTTTCACTATCAGCAATATTCAGAAAAAAGGACAACCATTTGCCATCTCCAAATTGTCCCTTGGGAAACAACTTTAAAGACCTAGAGATACGCACTTGTTAACATACATAGATATGTGCATATATATTATATACAATGATTTTAGTATAGTCTCACCATTCTCTTCCTCCGATTGAAAATTTCTTTGAAACATAAATATTATGTTTCAATGTGGAGAAATCTTTGACACTCCAAGAGAATTTTGGATGTGAGAGTTTCCCCTTAAAAGATACGACTTCCCAATTGGTAAGGGGTGGAACAACCATGACATCAACACCAAACTCGCATTTATTCCCCTCGAAGATATATCCATTTTTCGGATCATTGAATAAATAGACACGAAGCACTTGAGATAATCCCCATACTTTTCTTAAAGCATTGAAACGCTTTACTTCGGTATCTATACGAAAAATGGAGTAATATATATATTCATCGTGACATATGAAAAATGATGAACAAGTCTTAATCATAGTAGATAATGTAAGAATATTGAATATTATACATATGTTCATACCAACCTTGAACAGTGTAGTACTTGTGTTCTTTCTTGTTATAGAGGAAGAACTTGAGATATGCAAAAACTTCAGATGTGCTGTCTATTTCCACATACATTGAAATAAAACCGCTTCCGTTGTCTTCGTTGTTCCCTTTTGGGTGTATAATCAGTCTCCTGAATTTATTTAACATAATTATTGCATAAAGTCAGAAAGATTTTATGTGGACATATAGTAAAATTATGGTAAGATAGAATACATACCAGTCATACCCGCCTACCGTAAAACGACGAGATTGGTATTTTTCATCATCGAGTTGTGTGAGATTCTCCATCTTTAGTGAAAAGGAAGAAGGAGGATGTTCACTTAAGCTTTTCGTAATTGAAGAAGTTGTGTCGCCGCCTGAGCATGTTGTTTCCTTGAATGGGAACGTTGTTACATTCGAAACTGTGTTGCCCATTGTTCATGAACCTTAGAAACCCTCAAGTTGAGAGAAGAGAGATATATATAGAAGAAACAAAATCTCTTATAACCTCGATTTCCAACTTCTTAATGTGATTTAATCAAAGATTCATCTTTATCATTTTAGGATATCTCTGTGATATCTTCACTTATATTTATTTTATATTTTTTAATTATTCTATTTTATAATTAATATATATTCAAACATAAATCTTTTCGTATCTACTTCAAAATTTATGGCCGTTAGTTAAACAACAACTTAAAAGTTAAGTCTAGCTTCATCAGTATTATAGTTCAACATAAAAAGTTATTTGGTATGTCCATGGATCATCTAGGCCAATTCGACCTTCTTTGTGGGATGGTAATGATGAATGGAGTCTCTGAGATGTGAAAAACTTGACTCTCTTCCCATTCTCATTGAAAGACAATGTGGCCAATGGGAAAAGTGTGTGTCATCTCACTAAGACAATTCCAACTTGGGATGAGCGCAAGAAACAATTCTTCACCAAATTCTTCTCCAAATAAAAGACTGCATTTATAAGTTGAGGAATGGCATCTCAAGCTTCAATCAAGAGAGTAATGAGTCATTCTACGAGGCAAGAGAAAGGTTTTTCCAAGGAAACTCTCCACCTTAAAGTGATGATTAAATTCCGCATGGCTTTGGATATGGCAAGCAATGGGAGATATGCTTGCCAAGAGGTAACTCAAGAAGAACAACATTGTGGAAAATCCTCAAGACCAAAACTACTCTCCTTAAAAACCAATTTTTGGCAATCAATTTGGCCTTTCAGTCAGAAATGCTACCATGATCGAGTCATACATTTTTGGACCCCAGGGTCCTTTTTCTTGATATACATCGCATGACCCACATTTATGACCAATAATAAATGAATGAAATCTTTTTTGTATAATTATTAATCAACCAAAACTGAAGTACGAGAAGTAAAACGTTGGACGAGCTCTTTGGTAAATTATTAATAAGCAACAAACATTATAGTTAACAGTACCCGAGCAAGAAACGAATACGAAAATGGTCATGTAGTAGATAGAGGTACGTAGACGAGAGCATTTTTATATATTTATCATTAAAAGGGACTTTTCAGATCTGCTTGAGAAATTCTATGATGTAAACACCAAAGGCTTTGCAGATAACTTGGATCCCCTTGAAGCCAGACTCTCTAGCGAGTGCCTCGAACTCTTTCTTGGTCCGTTCTTTGCCTCCGGAGCAGTTAGTCAACATAAGACAGTCTAGATTGGTTACTACTTTAGACAAGGGACTTGAATCTGCGATCTCTGGAAGTATATACTCTGCTAGTATCACCTTTCCATTGTCTGGAAGCGCTTTGTAGCAATGCTTCAGCAATTTTACACAATGTTCATCGCTCCAATCATGGCATATCGACTGTCACAACATCGAGAAAATCGATAAAAATGTTTTCATACTTGTTTTGTGTAAATATATTACAAAAGTAGGACATTTTACTATTTACTAACCTTCATAAAAATGGCATCTCCATTAGGAACACTTACAAACATATCTCCTCTAACATGATCAATACCTGCGTTACTCAATAATAACCCAATCTTTCCATCAAGTCTAAAACGGAGTATCAAATATTTTGAAAATGTTGGGAAAATGTTTTATTACCGTGATAGGAAGGAGCATCGTCGATAACATGTGGCAGATCAAAGTTGATGCCTTTAATGTTTGGGTATTTAGAGACAATCATTTTGAGACTGGCCCCAATGCCACCACCAACATCAACCAAAGAAGTCAAACCATCAAAACCCTTATAGGTCTCAAGAATCTTTCACTAAAGATGGAGAATCTCACACAACTCGATGATGAAAAATACCAATCTCGTCGTTTTACGGTAGGCGGGTATGACTGGTATGTATTCTATCTTACCATAATTTTACTATATGTCCACATAAAATCTGAGGGCGATAGTTGTTGGTAACTACATGCTGAAAATTTTCGGCTGCCTCTGTTTTCCTTGGCTACGCCCCTACTCCACCAACAAGTTTGATCCTCGTTCAGCTCCTTGTGTCTTCCTTGGCTATTCCTTGACACAGAGTGCCTATCTTTGTCTTGAACCAAAAACCCACCGTCTTTACACCTCACGACACATCCGCTTCGACGAGTCACAATTCCCTTTCGACGCCTTAAGCCAACCTTCACCACCTTCACTCGATGAATCTATTAACACCCAAACAGTCTCCGCCACTCAAATTCCACTTTCCATAGCCCCACTCAATACAACACAATCTGGTCCCTTGGAGCAACAATTCACCACAACCTCGGATTCATCATCTGAAACTTCATCATCGCCTCTATCATCGCCGCCTCACCCTTTCTCACCGGAATCGAGTTATCATCATTCCGCCTCGTCCCAATCATCACACCCTGCTTCTCACGGCGCAACAATCTCACACAATGAAGAGGAAGAAAACTTATCCAGCCCATATACAACAAGCCCAACATCTGAAGCCACCCAAACTCAAACACAGAAAGTCAGGCCCAAAACACCAATAGCCCAAATTCTACATCAGTAAATCCACCTCAAACACATCCGCCTCTGAACTCGCAAACACAACACCTCCGATTGAAAACATTCACCCCATGACGACTCGCGGCAAAAGTCAGATTACAAAACGAAACCCCAAATATGGTCTCACGATAATTGTTTTTACCACGGCTGAAAGTGAACCCAAAACTATCTCTCAAGCTCTCAAGCACCATCAATGGCGCGGAGCTATGTCACATGAATTTGATGCCCAAATGAGAAACCACACATGGGATCTCGTCCCAGAACCACCGCTCTTCAATATCATCGACTGTAAGTGGATTTTTCGTCTCAAATACCTTCCTGATGGATCAACTGACAAGCACAAAGCTCGCCTTGTCGCCAAAGGCTTCACACAACAACTGGGTATTGACTATTTTGATACATTCAGCCCGGTTATCAAATCCACCACACTATGTATTGTCTTGGATGTGGTTGTCAGTCGTGATTGGTGTCTACAAAAAATCGATATCAACAACGCATTCTTACAAGGAAATCTTGAGGAAGAGGTTTATATGAGACAGCCACAGGGATTCATTGATGCTGACAGACCTACGTATGTATGCCGTCTGCGCAAAGCTTTGTATGGCCTTAAACAGGCACCTCGTGTCTGGTACTTAGAACTCAAACATTATCTACTTACCATGGGTTTCAAGAATTTTGTCTCCGACACTGCTCTTTTCGTTCTCAACCAAGGTACCACTATGTTGTATCTTCTTGTGTATGTAGACGATATCATTGTTACATGAAACAATGCGGAAGCTTTTGAAATAATTCTCAAAAACTTGGCTGACCGGTTCTCTCTCAAAGATATAGGTGATCTCTCATACTTTCTTGGCATTGAAGCCATCCGTTCATCTAATGGCCTACATCTCAGTCAGTCCAAGTACACCCTGGATCTCTTAAAGCGCATGAACATGCAAGATGCAAAGTTAGTCACTACACCCATGGAAACTTCTCCAAAACTCACTCTCTCTCTGGAGAGAAACACTCGGACCCGACAGAGTATCGCACCTTAGTAGGAAGCTTGCAATATATATCTTTTACAAGACCTGACATTGCCTTCACTGTAAACCGTCTGTCTCAGTTTATGCACTTTCCCACAACAGATCACTGGCAAGCAGCGAAACGTGTCTTGCGGTATCTTGCAGGCACACCCACACATGGAATTTTCTTCACCAAGTCTAATCCAATTACACTTCATGCCTTCTCAGACGCAGATTAGGCAGGGGATCCCGACAACTACGTCTCCACAAATGCATATGTGGTGTATGTATCTTGGTAAACATCCGATATCGTGGTCCTCGAAGATACAGAAAAGTGTATCCCGCTCATCCACAAAAGCAGAATACAGATCAGTTGCCAACACTGCCTCTGAAATCACTTGGGTATGCTCCGTCTTGAAAGAACTCGGCATACATCAACATCAATCCCCAACTTTTTTTTGTGATAACATAGGTGCAACTTACCTATGTGTGAATCCCGTCTTCCATTCAAGAATGAAACATGTAGGCTTAGACTATCATTTTATACGTGATATGGTCCAACAAGGCCAGCTTCGAGTGTCACATGTCTCAACAAATGATCAACTTGCCGATGGACTAACGAAACCACTTTCTCGTGCTCGATTTCTCCTACTTCGTGACAAGATTGGAGTCACAAAGGGTCCTCCATCTTGAGGGAGAATATTAGTATCTCAGTATCAATCAAGGAAGATTTGATTAACACAAATCTCTACTATGATTTATTATCATTCATTACATGTATATATCCTTACCATCTTTACACATTCATTCTTTGTATAAATGTACATCACTCAGTGAATAATCAAATCATTCAGTTCCATAAGATTATATAGTATACATATCAAAACAACGTCGTTGTGTTAGTTATTGTCTCATTCTTTTTTTTGCACTAGGTGATTCTCTCAGCACAATTGCATTTTAGTTACATCAAAGCCTTATCTTTTCTTTTTCCTTCTGTGCAAATGCATAGGTTATGAAACGACATTTTTAAAAATAATGCCAACTTGATTTAGTATAAGATGAAGATCTATTAAAAATCAGAACTCATATCATAATTTTCAGTTTTTTCACCGGTAATTTCGTAAAACCTTACTAGCTCGAGCCGTTTGCCGCCGGCGGGAAGTATACAATTTTCTTTTAACCATGATCAGAATTTTTTTTTTTTTTTTAATGAAAGTCAACAATATTTCTTTCATACAATAAATAAGTTCAACTTCAACACCATACTTAATTGTGTTTGTGTGATTTTTTTATCTTCTATTGCTTGGAATTATTTAACGTAGTTATAACTGGCCAAGACCACAATTATATAATCCCAGTGTGGGCTCTTGCTAGCTTCCTGTTTTGAAAATTAAGACAGTTTCATGTTTTTGGTTCTTTGTCTTACAAATCTTAATCTCAACCAAACCGCAAAAAACCTACTTCGACTTGAATTTCTCACTGAGTTTCCCGACTCTGTTCTTAAACTCTTTCACAATCTCCTTAGCTTTCATCATAGAGTTATTTCTGGTCTCATCAACCTTGATGCTCGTTTGTCTCCAAACTTCCTCTGCATTTGACTTGGTTTTCGTTTTGAGGTCTTTGGCTTTGTTCTTCATTCCATGAACTTGTTCTTTCAAGGTTGATATTAGAAGCCTTATCTTCTCTATGATCAAGTAGATTACTTCTCTGGATTTCTCTCCTACATCTTTAGTCATCTTCTTCAGCTTGGCAACTACATTTTCAGCTCTCTTCATGGTTCCTTCCACAGAATATTGCTTCCCTGCGTTCAGCCAGGTGGACTCGGTTGTTGTTTGTTCATGGAGGTCACTGTCAACTATCACTTTTAGGCCATGCTTCTCCCATCGTCCTCTAGCTTCTTCTAGCACTTTTGCTTGTTCTCTTGCTCTTCTCGCTTCATCCTTAGCCCAATCCCTGCAAAAACAAAAGTCAAACCCGTAAATGATCTGAAGAGCCGACCTCTCTAAGTTCCATTTGTAACATTCTCAATATAAAAGCTTTTTCATGTTCATTTGATTTAGCTTGGCAAGAAAGAAGCAACTTCAAGATGATATTTTCTATACCTGGCTATGGATAAAGCGTTCCTTTCAACTTCAAGCTCATTTTGCAACCGTAGTATCTCTTGGTTCTCATCCTCCACTTGCTTTTGAAGTCTATCAAACCTCTCCTTCTCATACGACATCTCTGCCTTGTTATTCACAAGGCTTTGAAGTTGTTCCTCAAGTTCATTTCGTAACCTTGCAAGAGCCTCCATCTCTGTTTCAATTGATGTGCGTTCCCTTTCCAATGTAAGAGTCTCCTCTTCTTTTTCAACTTTAAGTCTCGCCAGCTCTGACTTTGCTTCTTCAGCCAATTTCTCCACTGTATCTACTATTTCTTTTTCTCTTAAAAGCTCTTTCTCGAAGCTAGCATTAATATCCATCTCGACCTGAGAAACCAGTGCGTTATGTGCAGAAACCACATTTTCAGCCATAGCTTCTGCTTCGATACGAGCTAGCTCCTCACTGACTATTTCAAAAGCTTCCCCAATTGCAAGAGACACAGCTGTTTGGGCTTTTGTAACTGCTTTAGACGGCTGAAACAATCTGGTACGCCCTAGAGGGACACGGGGGTCTTAAAAAACAGATCTTGTTTGTGAACCTCTAATGATATGATTACTTAAGTAGCAAGACTCTCACTCACCAAAAGCAAGTGCTGTTATTCCATGTTCTCCAGCAGATAAGTCAGCTATAAGGGCAGGCCATGCTTCTGGGTTTATCTTATCAATATCACGAAAACCAGAAAGTTGGTACAGCTTCTGAAAAAGGAAAAGTGAGTTGTGTAAGGTTTACAACGGTGAAATGACTAAATGTGGCAAAGGAAAAAGAAAGGAATAGACAAAGAACCTTGCTATCAGCTTCTGGGAGCTGTCGGAATTCCAAAGCCATCTTCCAGCTCAAAAGATCCTGACGTGTTAGAGGGCTGTAGAGAAAAATAGATAT
Source organism: Cardamine resedifolia (assembly GCA_014578085.1). Classification (NCBI taxonomy): domain Eukaryota; kingdom Viridiplantae; phylum Streptophyta; class Magnoliopsida; order Brassicales; family Brassicaceae; genus Cardamine; species Cardamine resedifolia. The sequence goes on along the minus strand of VBRH01000316.1, from coordinate 154,775 downwards.
AAGAAGAGTGGATATCAGTATCACATAGCTTGGATGAAAATAAATAGCACCTACCTTTCTGGGGAGAACGTAAACCGACTGCTCTCAGCGGAAGGCATGTCGTGATTAGAGAGTTTGCTTGAGATAAGTCCTGCCTCTGCCAAACCTATACTATCCAATGAAAAATGACGAAAACATATTAAACACAACTTCACTGATTCAGCATTAATGTTAAAAAAAAAAAAACCAAAGATCACCTTGGATGAAAGGGAAATCAGGATCTTCAGGTGTGATATCATCAAATGCAAGTTCGGTAACATTTTCTATGTACATGGCTGGATATACTTTTGATGCTGAGTTCCTGTAAGCAATGAAGATATTTTCACGATCTGATGCAGTGAAATATTTCACAATGTTTCAAGAGTAGGAGAGATATATTTTGATAGTTACCTCGATAGAGCATTGCTTGCAGCAACCACCCAACGAGCAAACTCACGCCGTGTACATAAATCATAAGGCAGCGCATCAGATTCAATAACCTGAAAATGACATAGTTTTTTCGAATATGCAATCAGTTCTTAACACAACACAAAACTGTTGCACTGCTAGATAGTTCAAAACAATATTAAAGTTAAAATCAGTACCTTTAAAGCTTGTAAAGCCGCAAACATTTGACTCTGAACTGGGTCCACAACCGTTGGAAAGATAGGTTTAAAGGGATTTAGTTGTGGCACCAAGGAAGGGGCAGGTATTCCTGTATACGAGCGGGTTTTCTGCTTTTCGTTTGGGATTTGAGAGGTATGCGTAACTACTTCATCCAACTCTGTTGATAATGTGTATATCTCAGTTAGGCTTTCTGATGCTATGTTGGCTTTGTCATTTTCTTTGCTTGTAGACACGACTTTTGACATCACATCTATGTCATCCCGAGATGAAACTGGAGAATCTAAACTAACATCCAGTAAAAGGAACACTTGTTAAACATGCAAGCGCACTATTTGTTGTACGTTGAATGTCAAAAGATGAAAAGAAGTTAAAAGGTTTGGGTCCATACCTCTATACCTTTCATATTTATCTTGATCTATCGAACCAGCTGTGTTGATTTGATCACTTGAACCTTCAGTCACCATAGTCACCATAACTTCTACTTTTGGTCCTAAAGTTCACCAAAGTTTGATGCTTTATTGGATCAATCACATTGTATCAATGCTAATGGTTAATCACACTAAATGAAGATTAAAGTTGCATACTTAGAACGTTGCGCTTGAGAGATAAAGCCGCGTAAGTTAGCCCAACGAAGAGAACCATTCCAGCAACTCCAGAGAATAACGTTCCTGAAAAAAATCAAATTCCTTCAAAAAATTCATCAAACCCAAACCAAGAATTAGCTTACTTGGAAATTGGAAATTCAAAATCAGTAAGAAAAAAAAGAAAAAAAAAGCAAACTTTCCAAATTCAGCAATGTACAAAAAAAAATGTAATCCAAATTCGAATAAAAATCGTACCTTTAAACCAATCGCCACCCTGAGAATTGGTAGTATTCTCATCGTCTTCCAAATCAGACCACCCACGAAAATGATCCGACCCGTTTCTCTCACCCAAATTGCGACCCGAGTCTGCATTTCGCGCTACGCATGACATCCGGAGACCGCGACTGAGCTTCGTCATCTTCGCTCTCGCCGGAGCTTTAAATCTCCCATAATTGAGGGCAAATCTAAGCTGGAGAGTGCTTGGGGTCCATGTCGCCATGGTAGACTCCATTGTTCAACAAAAATCGCATTAACTGAAATTTTGTTTTCCCTTTTCTTTTGGTTCGTTGCTTCATAGACGAGCGAGACAAGAAACGTGATACGAACCTTTCATATAACTACAAAATAGGCCCTTATACTATCTAAGCTTTCCAAATTTTACCCACCTTAGTTTTGTTTATCAGTTTTAGCCAATCCATCTTTAATTTTGCACAATAACATATTTTAAGTCGCCAAAGTACACGACAAAAACAAGTTTATTTCATTAAGTATTAAAATTACATAAAGAATAATGACCGGAATTTACTATCTCGAAAAAATTTCCTATGCTCGAAATATTAGTAAACAAAACACTTGTATACAGTATACTAGAAGTTTAGAACTTTAATTTTGATCTAAACTGATTAAATAAGTTTAAAAATATCTTCTTGAAATTTGTGGGTTAACGCAATCTAAAGTGGTCGTATAATTAGAGGCAAACCGTGACCCGGTCTAAGAGAAAGCATATAGGTCGGCGAATGACGATAACCGGGTGAAACCGAGATTTCAAACCGGGACAAAACCAAAGACAAGACAATCTTGTACTCCATGGTTGTCAAATTCCGACCGATACACATTCTTCCTCCGAATCCAAACGGCAAAAACCCCATTTTATTCTTACAACCACCGTATAAATCGCCGTCGAATCTCTCCGGTTTAAACTCGTTGACGTCGTCTCCCCACAACTCCGGGTCGTGGTGCATAGCCACCACATCGATCCAAATGTTTGTTCCGTTTGGAATCACTCGGCCGTTAACTTCAATGTCTTTCCGAGCTTGCCGTTGTGCGTTTGGCGCCGGCGGATATAGCCGGAGAACCTCGTTCATCACCCAACTCATCTGCATAAATGATCAGAAGTTTTGTTCGTTAGTATAAAATATCCAATTAAGAGATAACTTAATTAACTAAAAATATGATTTAATTAAGTATCATTAGTGACATTGCGTGTCACACGTTTTAGTTATGGATAAAAACAAATAGAATATTTATTATGAATTGAATGGATACGGCCACGTAGCTTGAGATTTTAGATTTTTCAGTACGAAGATTACGTGGCGTGTCAGTTATTGGTCAGCGCAGTCGTTGACTAGTTTTGATCTAGAGAGGCGACGACGCGCCTCTATTATTTGATCAGCTGGTCCGTTTTGCGGAATTTGACTTCTTTGTGACTTTGACCACAGTGATCAGATGTTGATTAATTAAGTTTAAATTCTAATTTAACATTTTTCGTTATAATTTATTTTTTATGAAATACAGTCTATTATGTACTATCCTCAATCCTCATTTATGTGCATTAATTCGTTTATTTCTAAGAAAATGTGAACATTCCAAATTGTACACTATTTTGTGAACGCGTCCAAATAGATAACGATATAATCTATGCATGCATATAATTTAAGCACGTGTAAATGTTGTGTACTGTGTTTGGTAACGTACCTTCTTTAGTCCGGCAAGTTTGTTATATTCAATCTCGGAATCTCCGATGACCTGTTTGATCTCTTCCCTGATAGTCTCTTGCCACTCTGGATGGATTGCAAGAAGCATGAACGTCCACGTTAGTGCTAAAGCCGTTGTCTCATGGCCAGCGAAGAAGAATGTCTTGCATTCGTCCACAAGCTCACTCGCCGTAAACATCCCTTTATGATCCGCCTTGAGTAACATTCCGAGAAGATCGTGGCCCTTGTCGTCTCCTTCGGCCAAAGATCTCTTCCGTTTGTTTATGAAGGACAAAAGGAGACCATCAATCTCTCGGCCTAACTCCTTGGCTTTACAGGTTTGCTTGTAACTCAAAATGTTGCTAAACGGTACGCCTACGTAACGATTTGAGTTGAAGAGAGCGAATTGCACGGCTCTTAGGTTTTTGAGGACTTGAGTTCCGGTTTTTCCGGTGACTCCAAAGCTTGTCTTGGCGATAATCTCACCGGCTGTTCCTATGATCTCGCTCTCCATGTCAAATTCGGGAATACCCGAGTTTATCTGTATGCCCCATCGGTCCAACATGTTGGAGGTTGATTCCACCATCATATTTGTCATAACCTATTGTTTAAGACGATTAATTAAAAGTAATGAGAAAAAGAGAAATATTCTAGTGTGAAGATTTGATTTGAATGAGTCTAATATATCTAGTCTCTTCAACACCATGAGGCCTTGAAATTTATGTCATGGAAAATTGTGGCTCATGCTTTTTTGGGGAACAACTAAAGTCTAAATTGTTGAACAAGATTAGTCACCCTATTTAATTTTCAATATTTGGACTCTTTCCAAAGTAAACGATTTGATTAAAGAGTTTAATTACTGGTAAAGGTATATAAATATACCTTTAGATTAAGAGGAGCAAATGCAGGAGTGATAATGTGGCGATGACGTGTCCAGTCGTCCCCTTCGACCATAACCAAACCGGTACCAAACATTGGCTCTCTGTCTTTCTTGAAAACATTTGGCTTTCCCCAACTCTTCCCCATTACACCTTTCGACATAACACTCAAGAATTCAGGATCCGCCACGTACACGAACGGCTCTATCCCAAGCCAGTACACAAACACTTTCCCTACATCACATAAAACGTAACCAATAATATATGTTACTTTTTGACTGATTATATATATGCTCTAAATGTCAAGAACTTTATATATGAGAATGGTGATTTATTAGTTACCGAATTGTTGTTGCCACCGAGCGAAATGTGGAAGTGCAATGGAATGTATGTCATGGTTGATTATGTTGGAAGATTTGCTATTTTCCACCATTATCAAGTCCATCTTCAGCTTCTTCATGTCATTAAGGTTTCCTAATGGAAAACTAGGAGGTGGACCGATAAATCCGTTTTCTCTAAGCTTCTTCTGAGCTCGAGCCGGAAATATCCGGCAACGGAGAAAGAGCTTCAAGAACATTAGGCAAAGAACTACGACGAAAACGTTGAAGAAGGTGTACCAAACTCGAGACACCTGTAGAAACTCCATCCCGATCTCTCAAAATATGTATATAAGAACAGAAATATGTGTGTGTAGTTTAATAATTATGAATAATTGTATATGAGGATGTGATTTAGGTGCAATATGGGCTGTTGTATTCAGAATGTTTGCAGGTGAAATATGGGAATGAACCAAATGAGGTATTTATAGATGTTTTCTAGGTTCGGGTGTAGAAGAATTTCAGACTTTGACCAATGAAACTCATATTCTCTCTTTTTCATTTGCTATATTTTTATATATTTGTTTTAGTTAATTTATGTTGGTACATAACGTTTTTTTACCATTTTTTGGTCAAACATTATCAGCATTTAGCCTACTTGTCTTTTTCCTTTTCTCTGTAGTGTGTTTCATGTACAGTTTGTTTGTTGTTGTCGTCTAGTTTCTCCGGCTGCTTTTTTGAATAAAATGAAAGTGATGTGAATGTATGGATGTTGTCTTTTAATCCTTATTGGTAAAAATAATTGTTTTTTATGAACTGAAATATTTAATTGTTCTCTTTTTCGATGGATAAATTACTTAACTGGTTGACGACCAAAAAAAAAAAAAAGTTATTTAACTGGTAACTACGTTTTAAACTAAAACACTAACTTGCTAGGTACTTTAGAAAAATGTCAGATCTTTTCATTGAATAAGAATTACAAGTTTTGTCTTTTTTACTAGTGCTTCGTTTTTTTTTTGCTTTTATTATTCTTTCAATTTTATGATTTATGTTTTCGTTTGCCTTAATAAAACATAAATAGAGAAAATAATATAATAAATTTTTATAAATTAATAGTACTGGAAACTTAATGAATTGATAAACTAAAATTTATGAAGTTAAAGTGAAATTTGCGGTAAGTTCATCATCTCTGTTTTTACTTTTTCCAGCAAAATTATTATTTTCTTCTTTGCCTTCCTATTTAAGGAAATTGTATAGAATTCCACTACAAACTTCTAAAATTTACAAAATTTACAAAATGTGCGAAAATATGTGAAACTTAAATAAAACTAAATTTATTTACTTAAACTCCGTTAAGATCAGGCGGTAGAACAGTTTGACGTAAATATCATTATACAATAAAATTGTCTATGGTAAAATCGTCATTGTAACATCTTTAGTAATTTATAGTGGAATAATAATAAATCAGTGTTTAAAAAAAAAAAAAACTCCCTTAAGATCTAAACTGTTGCATTCAGATATAAAATGTCGGTTTGTAAAAGTAGAATATTTTAGTTTCTATAGTTGTAAGCACAAAAGTTACGCGTTAAATCACAATCAAGTGAGATAGAACATGTGAAATCCTCTACTTTTGGATCCAATATGTGAAACCGATCACTGTCACTACCTAACTGTAATATCGAGAAAGATTCTAAAATGCTCTAACAGTTCAATGTGAAACCCCTTAGGCTTCGATCGGTTAGTCCAAAATAGATAATATATCACACATCAAATTCCAATTTATTATTTAAACCACATAACATTCAAGTATCTGGCGTAGCGTGGACCACTGGATCTATTTATCAACATAGACACAGCTACGTGTTTTGTCCTTTTTCCATTTTTTTGGAGTTTCTGAGTTTTTTTTTTTTTAAGATGGCACATGTGCTTTATCTATACTATTTTTTTTTGTTACGGCCGGTATGTGCGTTATATTAAGGAATTACATATTAAGGAATTACGGAAGTTATTAGTTAATTATTTATAATTCAAATATTATAATATAAGTTGAAGTAAAGAGCTATATAGTCAAAGGTTTCGCGTATGAAGTATGAACCATTTTTAAAATCACACGCGTAAAGCTGTTACGACTTGTGCCAAGAACACAAGATCTGACAAGCGCTGTTACGACTTGTATAAGGTCCTCTTTAACAGCTTAAGTGTTTTCTCAACAAACAACATTTTTCTTTTTAATTTACTTTTGGTTCGTATTAGAAATTTCATTTGTTCGTCTACGTTTCGAGACTAATTGATCTTCGTACCAAGAAAGACTAGTATCATAAATCATTTGAAAGCTTCGACTCTTTTAAACATACACTACAGTATATGCATTTACATGAGAATAAAAGTTACATTTTTTATTTTCCGTAAAATATTTTTTGTAAAATGCAAATATTAACGATGGTGTAGAAAATGTTGATGTTTTTTTTTAACCTCACAAGAGTATATATAAACAACTCAATTAAACCTAATGCTCAAGATATATATATATATATATATATATAAGAAATATAACATAATAGAAAGATACATATGAGATATTCTAATACTCTTCTTCTAATTGGCACATAAAATTCTCGAATATCCAACTTGCGACACATTTATAGTCAAACAGTTGTGTTTCTAAAATCTCGGTGAAAAAGTTTGATAGCTGATTTGTTGCGCAGACGTATGCAATCATAACAATACTATTTTTGACGGATTTTGTCCGTTAGAAATCGGTTGTTTTCTTGTAGCCGAATATAATGATAATCAATTTCTGTACATTTGGTGTGATCGTGTAACACCAAGTTAGTGTAGGGAGCTGGCTTGCAGTCTCGTACTGACGTCAATGGAAACAACTTCTCATGCGATTATGCCTTCCATTGTTCACACAACTCGTCGAGCGATAGCTCCAAAGATGACTAAATTTAGCCTCCTATTAACGAATGAATTTGTTTGTTTCCTCTGTAATAGACACTGTTAAGTACTTTACTTGATCAATCTCTTAATAATAAAATGAAGAGTTTGAGGCCTCTTCATGCCTCCAATTCAGCAAAAAATAACTTCTTTAGAAAACTATTGGAACGCCACCTGATATTCTCCTTCATACAATATTATTTACTATCAAAAGAATTAAAAATATTTACCAGCAACTTCAGTTACTCATATTACTACCTAACAATTCATCGTACAAAGTAACTAATATATATCAATTATAAATAAATCACATCATTATAGATGATATTAAACCAATAAACATTATTTAAAAACACTCTCTAAAACAAAACAAATAATGCCCAAACATTACCAATAACCAATGTTCTAAAAATCGGGTTAGACGTCCGACTAGACGGCAATTTATACTCGGGCGTCTCGATTTTTATAAAATCATTTAATCAAATCGTTAATTCGGTTTAGGCGTTTCAATTCGGTATAAATCGGCCAAATCGTCCGGTTAACTTTAGTTTAATTTTGTTTTTTTCTAAAAATTTTTGTTTTTCTTTTACTTTATACTATTAGTGAAGGTTATTTTGGTTTAAACTTTATTAGTTTAGATGAGTTTCTAAGATAAATTTTAATCTGAATTTGGAATAAGATATTTTCAGTTTTCTTAATATTTTTTTCAAAGAAAATATTTCATATAATTTCTATATATCAAATTACTATATATAGTATATAGATATTTTAAAATATACAAATATTATGTTAACGCCTAGGTTCCGCCTAGGCCCCAATAATTCGTCTAGGCTCTAGGCTCCTACTAAGCGTCTATTTACCACCTAACACTTTTTTGAACATTGCCAACAAACAACAATATCTATCAAAAAAAAAAAAATAACATCATATTCGTAAATAAAAACTGCAAAAGTTTAACTATGAGAAATCAATGCATCTTATGTTTATGACAATTCTAAAATGTTCAAAACTTATAAATTTTCATTGTCTTTTATCACAAGTCATAATTGTGTTAAGTTCGAGAGATATTAATACTCGATATAAAGTGACTTCTTCTCGAAAAATAATAATATAATAACTATATTTTTTTTACCCTTGAATAGTATTGATATTTTTTATTCAATTTAAAATAATTATATCAAACTGAATAACCAAATATTTTTTCAAGAAAAAAATTCTATCCAACATAAAAAATAGATATCTTTAAATCAAATTTTAATGTCTACCCCAGGAGACATCCCCTAATACAACTTAAAAAGAAAACAAAAACAAAATCGTAAATAGTTTACAATTTTTTGCTTTGGTGTTCCACGGAGTTCTCTCTCTCCCCTCTATGTGGGTTGAAGCGACTTGACCTACCACATTTCGAATATGATCCTACTTACTGAAATGTCCACGTGTTGTTATCTAATTAGCAACCTGACAACATATTTTTTTAGCAACTTACAATCACCCTTAGGAGATGCAATATACTTTTTGATTTAATAAAAATTAAATTTCAATAAAATACCCAAATTTATAATAATTTACTAATTAAGTAGTATGTTGATTAAAATATAGGGTAATTCTCTAAATTATGTTTTACTTTCATAAAAATCACAAAATTTTAAAATTTTCATCTATATCACAAACTAACCACAAATCCTCTAACTACATATTTTTAAGATTCAAGATTTAGGGTTTTAAAACTCTAAATCCTACCCCCTAAATTCTATCCCTAAAAGTTATACATTTAATCTAAAATAGTTAACCCAAACTCAAAAAAAATTAATTATAAACTTTATAAAATTAATTTTTGTCTTTGTGGTATTTTTGGAAACTAAAATTTTGTTGTGATATTTT
>VBRH01000316.1:99918-115055 GCA_014578085.1 Cardamine resedifolia | reverse complement strand
TTTTTTTTTTTTTTTTTAAACTGATGTCGGTATGATCTTTTTATTATTCGTCATCCTAAGAGAAAGCCTTAATGTAACTTTTTATTTATGGTAGTCGGTCCACGTCTATTGGCCCAGCATCTAGTACCTGTAGGTTACTTTACTTTTGCATTGTGTGTTGTTTAAATATAACAAACGGCACATCGTTCTCATTAAATTACAAATTTAGTAATTTATTTAGATACGTAATGCATGCTATATTTTTTTTTTTGCTAAAAATAATGCATGCTATTTTCGGAAAGCAAAATGGCAACTCTTCCTCATTTTAAATTGAAAGACATATGTGGCGACTGGCGACCATTGATTGTTTAGGGCTCTCTATCCCTCTTAAAAAACTAGTTTATATGTTTTTAGTTTTTAATGCATTTATCTGTATAAAACACATAATATGTAAAGTCATTTGTTTTATTCTATATCAAACATTAAATAGACTTTTTCAGAATTAAAAATACACTATTTTGGATTTACACTAATTTTTTAATTTTTTTAATATAAAGAACACAGATTGGAATGTTGAATTTTTAGTATTAAATCATGTGTTTCACTTAAAATATATATATGTATATATCTATTTTCAATCATTTAAGTTCATTTTAAGAAATTACAACTAATATATTTTAGTATAATTGTGAAATTTAATCAATTTGCATCAAATTTTGAAGCTAAAGTTATTGTAGAGTCATTAACCGCATAAAATTTCCCCCAAAAGAAAATAACTGTACGTAACACAATTATTTTTGTCCAAGAAAATACACACAAAAGACATGCAATATAATTAACTAAAGACATATAAGGCCAATTCTCACTAATACCATTCAAACTATAAGTGCAATTTCATTAATAGTTTAATACCACTCAACTATGTTTTACTTTCATAAAAACCATAAAAAATTTAAAACTTCCATTTATACCACAAAATAATTACAAATCTCATAACTACACATTTTTAGGGTTTATGATTTAGGATTTAGGGTTTAAAACTCTTAAACCCTAAATCTTAAACTCTATCTCCTAAAAACTAAAGCCTAAATCTAAAATAGTTAATCCAAACTCAAATAAACTTTATAAATTAATTTTTGTGTTTGTGGTACTTGAAAGTATGGTATTTTGAAGAATTTATCTGCATATATAATTGCTATACAAATGTTTGTTTTAAGTTCTGTAATATGGTTATTTAGCACTAACCCTTATCCCTTAGAATAAAATACTAATTCGTGTGGTGTCAACATATGTCACTGTTCTGCTCAATAAGGGGCGTATTTAATGAAAAAAAAATGGTCTTAAGTTCCTTAATTTTAAGTAAATTTTGGGATCCCAAATTTTTTATTTTGTTATTTAGTATATTGATAAAATATTTATTTTAATGATAATTTCTTGAGTTTAAGATATATATTAATAAAATAATATTATTGTGATAAAATATTAATTTTTTTGTATTTCTATCGATTAAAAATTATGTTGATAAGGAAAATAAAAAATAGTATAAAATTATATTTTTATATCTTAGGAAAATAGTATAAAATTTATAGATTATGAAAATAATTTTTCTTATTTCTAATTTAGTATAAAATAATATGTTAAATTTTAATTACAAAATATATTTTATTACGAAAATATATAAAAATATATTAAATTTTAATTACAAAACATATTGTATTACGAATATATATAAAAATATATTAAACTTTACTTATAACACAAATTTCATCGCTTCAAATCTCTAAAATTCTAAGCATGGTAAAGAACAGACCAAAAAAAAATTAAATGAGTCAAAATATTGAAAAATGCTATTAGGAGAGACTAAATCTGGGTGAATTCATTACTTTAACGTATATAAAAAACTTAAATAATTATATCTTATTGGATGCAAGTACACCGCAACGGCTCTGTGCTCAATCTTTTTTTTTTTTTTGTCATCTGAGAACAACTTTATTAAACCTTAATACCTATTACATAATCCCGCGGAAAAAGATATTTTCCCCAGAAGACTAAGCCAACGGCTCAAACAGAACCTTGGAAACATCTGTCCTAACGAAGGAGATAAAAAAAAACATGAACTACAAACAAATTCTCTGAAAATCCAAATCAAAGCCGAAGAACACGAAATCTAGCAAATGAGCCTAGTGAAGAAAAAACCTCGCCCAATGTATTGACGAAAGGAAGGATGAGTCGGACCTCATTATATTGCTACGACCTGCAAACCCGTAAGCACGAAGCAACAACCCATACAAACGAACTAAGGGAAAATTCCTCTTTCGTCTTCAAACCTTAGAAGAAAATCACCACGGATCCACACCTTGGTCTGCAAACTAGAATATCAAATCAACGGAATAGAAATGGGCCACCACAGAAAACGAATCCAAACACCATGAAAGAAGGACAGCAACAGTCGCAATAGAAGAAAGAAATGGTAATAGTGAGAGACTCGTAAAGCTTCACTAAATCTGAAGAGGAGCCACACCCGGAGATCACCGTTGATGTTTAGCAAGTCTTCTACCGCTAGCAAAGATTGGAGGAAACGGTCTTCCACATCCAAAATCAAAACTTACCACCAACACTGAGCCCTCCCTAAAACTTCATAGAGAAAGGATATGACAAGAGCTATAACCCAAAAGAGACAAAAGGAAGAGAAAAACACGGAAAGAAACCGCTAAAACTACTCAGATCTAGAAATTGATTTTGAAACCAAAGGCGTTTGTGGATAAACCACACCGTTGTCGAATAGATCCGATGCCTCTAGCTTCAAAAACCAAAACCCAGCCCAGATCTGAAGCTCTCAACCGCAACATCTCCATTCTCTCCCCCTTTCCTCAAAACAGGTTACAGCGAACCGCAAAGAGAAGAAGTAAAGAAAAAACAGCAAAGAAAAAGATGACCGGTATTGGCGCTAAAGGAGCCGTCGGCCACCAACCACCAAAACATAGAAAAGAAAAGCTGGGAAGAAGAAGATGGCTCTGTGCTCAATCTACCACTTTGTTTTTGGCTAGAATATTTCAAGTCCATCACCATTATTTTTTAAATAATAAGACATTTTGACGCTAATCCTGAAATTTTGTATAGACTTCTAGATCAAAAGAGTTTTGACTTTTCTTTTCAAACGGTTAAATTATAAAGATGAAAAAATAGGCAAAAGATACACAATATGCATCGGCCCCACAAACGATAAGATAAAAGCTGAAGCTACAAGCAGCCAGGTGTTTCCCTTGCTAACCCTCCAGCTTGGCCTCTGCTAACGCTAACTTGTTTTTTGTATTCTTAATCCAAGGCAAATACTTTATTAACCCAAATATCTTTTCATACAAACAACGACTACAACATCAAAATACAGAGTCACAAACAAAGGCATCAAACATTAAAAAGCAAAACCCAAATCTCAGTTTCCAAGTCCCCTCTGCACCTGCACGGTTCCGCTACCAACGCCAGTCTCTCCCAACTCGCTTCCACCGGAATCTGAAAAACTCGTAGTCCCTACCATTGCAACAAAACATTTAAGTAAATCACAAATTTACTAAAACATTTAAGTAAATCACAAATTTTACTAAAACACATAAAAATCTTAATTAAACACATAGCAAGGACGAGTGTGAGTTTTACCAATGGTGGTGCCAAGAGATTGTGAAGACTCTTCAACGTAATGTGGAGACTTCGGCTTCGTACCACCGAGCCAAGAAGTGACCGCTCCTTTAATTTTCCCCGCCATTCCTCCTCCTCCTCCTTTTCCTTCCTCTGCAACCGCCTCACTGTGTTCTCTTTCCTCCAATATTTTCTCGGTAGGTATCTTCTCCACCGTCACTTCCACCTCCTTTGTCTTCGTTGTCGTCTTCTCTCCTCCTCCAAAATGTAGTTTCTCGGCTATCACCTCCGATAAAGCTTTGTCTTCTTCTCCAGGTCTCAGCTTCTCCGACAGATAATCTCTAGCCGACACAGTTTTGCCTTCTCCGTGTTGCGTCTCCTCCACTCCACTTCCACCTCCGGAAAGAGGCAGTTTCGTCATCACGTTTGATCCTGTTTCTTTGACCTTTTCATAAACCGGAGTCAACTTCTCAGCAACAGTTCCCGCCAATTTTTGCCCGTAACCCGTAGCAGATCTCGGAGTTTCATCTCCTACGTGGCTCTCATATTGCCCGCCTCCGCCGCTTTCTCCGGAGTAACCTAGCTTTGAGGCCACGGCATCCTTAGCCGCTATAGCTTTGTTGCTTATAGCCGAAGTAGCTGAAGCGATCTGCTCTGTATAGGTCTTGGGTTTTGTCTCTGGCATCGTCTCATCTCTCGTCTCCTCAAAATCATCTCTCTCTTTCGGACGAGAAAGTTCCGGTGAGAACTGATCATGAGTTCCCGTCGGAAAGTCTCTTCCCAACTCAGTCTCTACTTTCACATCATCACTTCTCGTCGGAAAACTTTCCTCCAGTCCATATGTCGGCGAATTCTTAGAATCGCTATGGCTTCTCGTCGGAAAATCTTTTCCCAACTCAGCTCCTGGCTCCCCTGCAAATCTGGCCGGCGAATCCTTTCCGATTCCAGATTCAGACTGACCACCAAGATGTTCATCTTCACCACCAGGAGCAAACGTCCTAGTCACGTCCTCTGTTCCAGAAAGCAGAGACACAGGAGTGTTCAATGCCTCGTAATGAGCCTCTCTGCTCTCGTCTCTGTCCGTCAGGTCCGACACTCTGAGATGATGATGAATCGGCGCCTCTCTTCTTTCTTCCTTGTCCGATGTATCCGTCGTTCTTATAGGATGAGACAGTTCCTCGTGTCCGTACAAGGTATCTTGTAATGGTTCAGGCTCAACGGGTTTGTTGTAATCAGAAGACACAACAGGAAAAACCTTTGTCCCTGGTGGAATGATCTCCTCCGGTGCCGGAACATTAGTTTCTCCGGCATGACTCAAAAACTCCGGTTGACCCGTTACACCGCCTCTCACGGCGGATGATGATTCATACACTGTGCATACCCATAACAAACCGTTATTACACGAAAACATAACTGCTGATTTTTATTTATTTACCGAAATAAAAACAAACTAACCCGGTGCGCCGTGCACTTCTGGATCTGGCTCGTCTAGCTCATCGTCTTCTTCGTCTACATCGTGATATTGCTCATGACCATGGCCATTTTTAGTGAGAGTGTTCTTGATCTTCTTAGCTTTTTCCTTTACTTTCTTCAACACTTTCGATGCTCCCTTCTCATGATGTTCTTCTTCCTCTGTAACCAAATCAGAATAGATCATTGGTTAAGATGAATTTTCTGAATTTAAATTCTACTTATATGTATGTATATACCTGGATGGTGAATTTTGATTGGCTCCTCTGCCTGACCGTAACCATAGGGACGTGTGATCTGCGACTGCATATCTATATTCTACACTTCTGTTCTGTTTTCCAATGGAATCAATGAAAACTCTCTCTGTTTTATGTGTACTGTTTTCTTCTTTGCGTCTCTGATAAATCTAGAAAAGGGTTCTCGAAAGTTTATAGAAAGAATGAGAGAGAACGATGACATATGGCCGAACCACCCCTCTCTAGCTTGTGTCTCTTTACTTCTGTAGGAGTTTGACACGTGTGGTGCGTCCGTTACGTTCTGCCACGTCTCAAAACATCTGCTCTCTACGTGGCTATGTGGCATTATCTTTTATCCGATCTTTAGAGAACACAAGAATCTTGTCAATGTAGTCGGTCCACGTTTAATTGGCCCATCATGTGGTTTATTTTACATTTGCACTGTGTGTTGTTTAAATATTACAAAACGGCACATCGTTGTCATTCGTAATTGCAAATTTACAAATCTATTTACAAACCAACTGCGTGCTGTTTTGGAAAAATAAAACGGTAGAACGTCCTTATTTAAATTTGGAAGACGACATGTGGCGAACGTTGCTTTGTTATCTCTCTCCCTATTGAAATCGACGAAGATATTTATTATTTTCCTAAATATCAATCGGCGAAGAATTAACCGCCAATTTCAAATTCGTTCTCTTCTTCGTCTTCATCTTCATCATCTCCGTTACAGTCTCATCTGGAAAAGTACAATGCGAAGTCGATTTCTCAATATCGATTACTTCTCTACTCCATCTTCTCTTGTATTTGAAACCCTAGGCTTCCTCAAGCTTCCGCCTCCTGATAATTTCCCGGAACCTCTGGTCTGCGACGACGAAGATGACCGTCTTCGATTTGGATCTGACGAAAATATCTGTCTCCCGATCGGAAATTTGCCTATTGAAGTTGCTTTGTCGAAGTTCCTTTCCGATGTCGTTCCCGATCGTGTCAGTGTGGACTATGGAGTTTTTGAAATCCATGACTCTTCTTCCTTCGGAGGTTATTTCTCAGAAGAGGTAAAGTTCCTTGGATGTGGAGATTCTCAGTGTATAGAGATGAAACCTCGAATTTCTTCAGCCTTGCGTTGTCTATGACTATCTCTTGTTGTCTATGACTATGTCTTATAGTGAGAATGGTTTTAGATTTTCCTAAGTTTGGCGTGTGTTTGCTCTCACATTCATACCTGAGGTGGAAGTTCTGCTAGCTTACGGGAATCTGAATGGAGTTTGAATAACCTAAGTTGTGTTCTATTGCAGAAGAATAAGGGAGAGGCCATTGAAGAAAAAGCCACATTTAAAATTATCCAGTTGGAGACTCCGGAGTTGGATTTTGAAATGGTATTTCTCAAGTAGTGTAAACATGTACCATTTGAACTAGTTCAACCTTTTCTTGTTTTCTTGCAAGATAATTTATCTTCTGATATACAGGAGGAAATGCTCTCATCCAAGAGGGAGGATCTCCAATGTTTCTCTGAAGTTCTAGAGATCGAAAATGAACCGGTAAATCCTCGAGTTGATTTCAGTAAAATGCCACATCAGTTTAGCTTTTGCTGTAAAACGGTAGAGCTGGTTAACCTCTTATTCTGTGGTTCCGAATCTCTTTTCCAAGTGACAAAGGTCTTTCACTAAACAGTTTCATGGAAAATTCTAGCAGCATGAAAATACCTCATCTCAACTTGTTGGCCTTGTTAAGCTGATTCTGAAATTTCATTTCCAGTCAACGTCTGATTTTAGCTGGTCGTATTATTGCAGGTTAAATATGACGAGTCAGATATTATCCTACAAAACTCAAATGACATTCAACAAAAGGTTTATTCTGTTGATTACATTTCTTTTGATTACTTCACAGAGCACAATGCTTCAGTAACAGAAAATGAATGCAAGAATCAGCCATGGTTCAAAGGTGCTAGATTTCCACTTCTAGAAGTAGAGGAAGTAAACTTGAGCATACTATCAAGCTTATCTGTGTTTGATAAAGTATTTACTGTTCTCGAAACAATTGAACCCCAAGACATAAATGCAGAGAGTTCTCTCATTATCAATTCCAAGGAGCTTATAGGCTCCAAGGATTTTAATCTATTGGATATCCTCTCTACGGATTGCTATTTGAAGAAGAGTTTCCAATCTGATGTGGTACCAGAGGATAAATTTTCTGAAATGGATATAGTGACTATCCTGGAAATTTCAAATGCCGAGGAAAACATTAGGTTTGAACCGGGAAAGGTGGATGTTGATCATGACTTTGCCACGGTCCCTGTAACTTTTGAGGAGTTTCAGATTCTGGATGTGGAGATATCTGATGTTTTTGATATCTTCCTTTGTCTTCAGAAAGCCATTGAACCAGAAACATGTCATGGGATGTTCAGTGAAGAGATGAACTTCAAGAATTTCGATGAATTAGTTGTCAGTTCTGAACTTGCCTTCACAGATGATGCCTTCAAGTCTCTGCCTACTCCACTTTTATATGATTATGAGATTACAAGATCTCTGGATCTCATTTATGAGGATGTTTTGTCAGAGATCAAGCCTCAATCCTTTTCTGCGTCAAATGACATATACTTGCCCTGGAACCTTCTTGAGGAAAGAAAGCACAACCATGAATCCCCTTTTGGTGATTATCCGTATGAAGAAATAGTTGTATGCAGCATTGATTTTGAGTGGGAATCTTCTGAAGGAGACAAATGGGTTTATGATTTCATATTCTCTGAAGAAGCTTTTTGTGAGCTACTTGTAGAGAGATGCACAGAACCTTTCTATCCTATATCTACCATTGATGAGAATCCTCCTCTTAATACTTCCCATGGGTTATTTGAAAACCCTTGTCAAAAAACAGGAGCCAAGGATTGTGGAGAGGATAATAATGCTAAGAAGGCTACGCTGCTGTTCAAATCAATGTCTGCTTTTGATGACTTAACCTTTTTCATGGATCCTCAGAAGGTTGTGATTGAAGAGAATCTGGATTCTAGAGTCGAAGCTGCTAAGAATGCCAACCATCAAATTATGTCTACTGATTCTAAGACTTCATGTATATCTGGTGGCATGCACTCCAACCCGAAGACAGATGATATGATACTTCACAGTGTGTGCCCTTCAGAAAATATTGTGGCCCTGGTCGGGGACTTTGAGAAGAGCTATTTAACTCTTGTGAAGGATGAGTCAGAATTGATTTCAACTTTATCAGAAGATAAACTTAAGTTACTCAGCATCTCTAAAGGGAAGCTTATTAGCTGCATTAGAAAGGAAAATGTCAACAGAACACAGTTGGCGGATGATAAGACTTTCACGTTTGCATTACTACTAGCAATTAAACAGATGACATGGTATATATGTTTCTTCGGTATTCATGTGGCATATCTATATCTTAAAAAGTTGTGTCGGAGCTCAAATGCCATGAAGCTAGGATTGCACACCTTCTACTCATCAGTTGAAACAGAACACAAGTCAGTTGAGACAGACATCACAAGATCACACCCATCCCTAGCTGTTATCCAGGGGATTTTACAGTCAGAATTTGCTCAGGGTAATTCCAGAGCATTATTTTTGGCTGAGAAAGTTTTTTGGTCCTCGCTGAAGAGACTATTAATTTCCATGGGGCTATCTTACAATGAGCTCAACAGTCCCTCCCTGAGTGGAAACCAACCAAATGTTAATGAAGCCAAGGTGTTTAAAACCACAGAGCTTGGTTTCCTGCCGATCTCAGACTGTCTAATTGTCTCATACGAGTGAGTATTATTTCTTGTTACATTGTATCCTTATCAATGATCATAGCTTTTCGAAATTGATTTTTATGGGAACTTGAAAGGGAACCAAATACAGTTTTTGATGACATCTGCTCGTGAAATTGCTACTCTTTTTTTTTGTTTTCCGTTTGCCAGCTAAGAAACCTACCTTTAACTATTCTTTGGTGAACAACACTTATTTTTTCATGGTCCTTTTGGAGAGTAGTTAAGCTAACTAGTTCGTGCTTTCTGATCCAAGGCAAATTTCTCCATCTTTTTCTCTGGAGAATTTCAGCATCATTGTAGAATATGGAGGTTCAAATGCCGCATCCAGATTTTCTTCTCCTTCAAAGTTTGCTTCCATTCCTTGCTTCCATTTCATAAAAGTAGAGCTGGATATGTCCAGTGCATGCAGGCAACTCTCTGCAGGTGTTACAGTACCTTATGGTGTCAAAATCCGAAAGGTGAGCAGCATTCACTTTCAACCTTTTCTACTGTAAAGATCATATCTGTAGATTGTATAATATGGTGGAAGAGTCTGTGTTAAGCGTATCTAATCCAGAGCAGAGGAGCCATCTATATCACAAATAATGTTTTCATGAGCACATGCCTTGATTTTAATGAGTCTGAAAATCACATAAGTTTAACACTAGTTTGTAGTTGAACCTAAAATTGTTTTGTCTCATCACTAGTATTCAAGTTTCTTCCTTAACTGCATATATTTCAAATCTTTGTTTCAATGTAATGTTCCAGAATATGCATCTGTGTACAAGAACCTAGGACGTAACTTTAACGCCTCTTTTGTAGGGAGATGAACTTGAGACTAAAACTGAGTGGTTGGAAGAAGTGTTGAACTTTGTTCCACTTGAAAGTGTATGTTACTCAGAATCTTCAGAAACTACAAAGGATTCTGAATTTGTCTCCATGCCTCACGAATCTGGAAGAAAAAGTGGGATGATTGAACAGGGAGTTCTCTCTGACCAAAGAGCTGTGATTGTTGTGAACACAAAAACTGTTGATAAAGAGATGATCATATCCAGAAGAAGTACATACCAGAAGGTGTTGGCAATGGAAAAAGAAGGAGTGCAAGTTGTGGAGCGCGATTCAGATCTACCTGTGGACCTGATGCTAAGTCCTGCAATTTGCCTACTATGGTATGATTGTGAAAATATTACTAAGAAGTCGGCTGCAACTATTGGTGCTTCGTCAAGCCCACTTTCATGGATTGGGGATATTGCGACCAATGTTTTGACGTCATTGAGCTTCAGTTTCAGCAGCTGCATTATGGTAAATTCCACTGAACTTCGCTTCTTGCCATTCTTTCGTGGGAACATTGCATTCTAACATCGATTTTATTTTTTAATTTAAGAATCACCTTCTGATGCTTTCACTAAATTGATGAAATCAAACTTACTAGATTTTTCTGCGACGGTTTCTTCTAAGAGTGAGCCTGCAGCACTTCTTAAAGAATGATTTTGTTTTATTTTCCTATAGGTTTTTGAAGGGGAGCCTGTCTGCCTGGCTACAATAATGGACTCTTCTGATGAACTGTATGCAGCTGCTGGTAGCCTGGGAATCAATTTACAGATGTTTTGCTCACCGTCAGCTGATTTAACTGATGAAATTATATTGAGGTGTATCAGATCTTCTGTTAAGTTGTCTGGACTCCAAGCCAAAATGGCCGAGTCAGAATCGCTTGCAGAATCATTTCTCACCAAATTTCCTTCTGTGAATCCGCTTACAGCTCAAGTAATTCTGTCATCTACTGGGTCACTTCTCGAATTCATGAAGCTCCCACATAGTAGCAAGGTTGAAAGGTTGCAAAAGTATCATGTACCTGAAGAGAGTGCTGATCTATTTAGTTCACTATGCAAATACGGTGCGAGGGAGGACTCTAGATCTGTAATGACAGACAGCTCTTCTTCGGTATCTTCTGGACCTGACTCAGACACACACCATTTCAGTGCCCACTCACGTTCGAAAAAGAAACAGTACATTAATGGGAAAGATGAGATAGATATGGACGACTTGGTCCATTTTGTTCCCTCGACAGAATTTGCTGATGCACAGCTCAAGCCTTCAAGGGATTTCCAACTTGGTGATTCTTGGTCATCTAGAGATAATGAGATATTTCACTTTGACCCTGTCACTGATTTCTCCTATGCACCTCTCAAACCTTCTGGGATCATTCATGACAACGACTCTTGGTCATCTAAAGATCCTGAGAGATTTGAAAAGAAGTCAGGACCTGGTTCATCATCAAAGGACACGTTTTGGGAAAAAGATCTACCTGATTTTTCAATGGAGGACAGTCTTGGTGGAATTCCTGAATTAGAAGATTGGAATTTCCCAGTTAAAGATGATTTCAAGAGCCAGAACAGAGGATGTGAAATTCCGGTGATGCGAAATTTCAACTTGCATGACACTAGGAATTCAGAGAGTTTCATGGCAGACTACAAAGGTGAAGTTATCAACATAGCGGATAGTAAATTTCTCGAGGAAGACTTCCCGCCTTCTCCTGGTTATAATAGGTTTGCACCAATAGTATCTGATGTTGATGAAGAAGAACTTCCAAGAAAAACAAAATCTGCAAGGAAGTTATCTTTCTTTGAATCTCTCCAGCCAAACTTCCCAAAAGCGTCTGAGATTAACTCGAGTTCCGGAAGGTTAGCCACCGAGAAAGATTCAAAATATGATAACAATGCTTCTTTGCGTGGCTATGTTGAAAACTATCCAGCAAAACGCCAAAGGACTCTTTTGGAGGAAGTCTTAACACGGAGATCTACAGTTCCAACAACGGAGCTTCCATTTAGAGCAGAGATATCACATTTTGGTGAATCTCCACTATCAAATGCAATCCATTCTCCAAATCCAGCTCAAGGTTCTCCTTGGACGATCGAGTTTCTTAACAGAGTCCGAGAAAGAAGCAGAGCAAGGAAACAACAACAATCTCTTCCTTCTTATGTCAGTCCCTCTAGTTTGGAAACTCCAGGGAACATAAAGAAAGCTAGTAGGAAGAGAAAGAGTTCTTCCATACTAGAGTTTTTCAAGTATAAGGGAGGCAACAAATTTCCAGATGAGAAAAAGCAGAAGCGGTCCAAGAATTCTTCTGCCTCGCCAAAAAACGAGAGATTTTACTCGCCTCTTAAGTCGTGGACACCAATTGATAAGCAAGCAAAACAGGTATTTGTTCTATATGATTCCTATATAAGTGAGACTTGTTCATACCGGTGATTGTTCTTTACATTATAACACCTTTCATTTTTCTTTCCAGTCTCTATCTTTCGCAGTGAATGGAACTGGAAGCCAAACAAAACTGGTCTGGAAGTAAAGAAACAAAGACACCGTGAAACCGGAAACTAAGCAAGAACCAGTCAGATTTGTAGGTCGGTATCTCATAATCTTTATGTAAGCGTACTTTTTCACTGTCTTTAAGATCATAATTAACGGACCAAAGACTTATAATGTCTCTCCGAAATGGAATTATAGATTTGAGGTAATGGTGTTCTTATAGACAATATCTCATATTATTTCACCAGAATCAGAGAATATGAAACACTTGTCAAAATATTGATTTCTCGACAAGTTTAAAATAATGTTTTATCAGAGAAACGAATTCTATTAACAACACAAATTATGTAGTATTTTTCTACTATGATGTTACAACAATTGTACTCGCAGCAACATACAAAATACTAAAACTTCTTACCATTCTTGAGGTTTCTGACAGCCATCACAAGTTGTTGTCTTTCGCCTTCTACCTCTGCAAATCTCAGGCTTATCTCTGAATATCTTTCTTCCATTTCTTTCAACTCTCTCTCCATTGAACTGTTTTTGTTCTTACAATAAGCCAATTCATCTGATAGCTTTGTTAGATTCTCCTCTTTGTGCCCGTTTTCTTGTGACCTTGCTTCCATCCTGTTATTTTTCGTGTTAGATCGTAATAACTCAAATCTTCACAACTGAAAAATAACATGTCAATTTAGTTAGTTTATGACCACATACCTTGCATCTAGGATTTTAGTCATGTCTTCTTCTTTTCTCCGGATATCGACTTTCAAATTTGATACTTGTTTTCTCAGTTCTTCATTCTCCATTTTTTCTTGAACAAAACTGTTTTGTAATTCACTGTACTGTAGGCTTAGACCTTCCACTTCTTTTTTCAAATTCCGGAGCCTGGTCTCTTTTTCATCGTTTGACGACTTACTGATAGTTAACTCTTTCTGCGCTGTATTGGCTTCGGCTTTAGCCAAAGCAAATTTTCTCTCAAATTCATCTCTTTCTTTTCTCCACTCTTGTATTATCTTCTCGGTTTCGGTAGCTGCTGCGTTCGACTCATCTCTCAGCTTTGTGAGCTTCAGTACCTCACCTTCAAGCATCTGGACTTTCATTAACAAAGCTTCGTTCTTCTCTTCCACGTGCTTCTTTAGTCCTTTCTCTTCTATAATCTCTCTATGTGCTTTCCCTTGCATTTCCTCGAGATTTTTGTTCTGCAGACGAAGTTCATTTGCTTCAGCCAATGTTTTTGTTGTCAGATTCTCATGCTCGCTCAGCTGCAATTCCATTTCTAGAGAAAGCCTCTTGCATTTTTCTTGAAGCCGCTCTGCCGTTATAGCGTTTTTCCATCTTGTTTTCCTCAGATTCTCCTCTGCTTTGATAGCTCTTTGCTCTTGTTCAGTTTTTTCCCGCATCATTGTGTCAAGATCTTCATCAAAAGCTCGTGCTTGGTCCTCCAGTTCTTTCTTTAACTCCTTCACCTGACTCTCAAGTTCATTAACCGTAATCAAGCATTCTGAGTACTCCAACGATTGCTGCTTCAGTTTGCCTTCCAATAGCTCTATCTGAGATTCCAATTCTTCTATAATATCCTTAGAATCCGAGAACTCATCTTCCGGTTTCGAGCATTCTTGCCGCTCTAACTTTAAGGATACGTGTTTGTAATTTTCCTCCTTTAAGGACTCATATTCCCGAGTAAGCTCATCCAATAAAATCTCTTGTTCTTCGTTCTTTTTCTTGTAAGAATCTAATTCCCAATCTAAGTCTTCGATCTGTTGCTTTAGTGTATCAATCTCATTCTGTCCAAAATCCATTTCCTTATCTTCTTCAAGCTTCTTTGTCTCCTCTAAGAATCTATTCAGAGAAGAGATCTCATTGTTTTTCTGCTCCATCATCTCATTGAGATCCCTCACAGCAAGAATCAAATTAGAGTTTGACTCTTGTGTCCTCTGCAACTGCAACTTAAGGTTACTCGTCAAATCCTTCTCACAACTCAGCTCATCCCTAATCTCCTCAATCATATTACTCGAATCCTCACTAATGCATCTCAATCTGCTTTCAGCATCAGCCTCATCTCTACTATTCTGCAACCTGAGCTTTTCACACTCTTCCAAAGCTCCATCTCTTTCACCCTTGAGAGAACTAACTTCCCTTGACAGTTCTTGTATCCGTTTGCTCTCCTTTGTCGCCTGTTTCCTTAAAGACTGCTTTTCAAGCTCGGATAACTCTGATTGCCTTCTCAAAGCTTCCAATTCCATCTTCAGCTTCTCAACAGGGTCACTTGATTCAGTAACACCAGAGAATCCTCTTTGGAAATTGTTCTCAGGACTGTTTCTTGACTCGATGTAACTCTCATCTGATGTTGAACTAGCTGACCAGTCAGTGTTTGATCTTCGATGCCCGTTTTTCGTAGCAGGAACTGAGTTATGTCGTTGAGGTAAGCGTGCATTCCCATCTGTTCCATCTATCCATCCCGATTCACCAATGGAATCAAAAGAACTTCCTAGACCGATATTCTTAGCCATGCTTACATCTAATCTCCTTTCCTACAAAAAAAAAAGTCAAAACACACAAAAGATCGATGACTATCACTATCTTTCTCAACAAACAAGACAGTTTAATTAACTAACTCTCTGAATCAAGAACCTTACATCTTGGCTATATCCTTCTAAGTCATCATTGCTTTGTAGACTTTTGAAGCTGTCTTCTTTACTAAGTGTTTGATCCTTATTTTCCTCAATAAATCTGCAAAACTCTGAATTCAAAAATCTCTAACAAAAAAAAAAAAA
>VBRH01000315.1:29139-60088 GCA_014578085.1 Cardamine resedifolia | reverse complement strand
CAATTTTAAGTTATACATACCCGATAACCAAACATAAGTTATACCCGATAACCAAACATAAGTTATACCCGATAACCAAACATAAGTTATAAAACTAAATGGATTTTAGAGTTTATAGTGGTTTATAGCCACTATTTTAAGTTTTTAACCTCAATATCAGCCAGAATTAATTTACTAACGCTAAAATATGTATTTTGATTTCGTATGTATTTCGTTGACATCATTTTTTTTGTTTATCTTTTAGTTTATTTACTATATTCCGTCAAAATTTTCATTCCATTTAAGATTTATATTTCATAAAGGTTATAAACTAATCGTAATAGTTTGTGACATGGTGGTGTATTATAGCTACGCAATATTTTTGGATGCGTAAGGAGTTTAGCGAACCGTCACATCCTAAATGTAAAGTGAATCGGGTAAAATTTAAGAGTATTGGCATAATATGAAAATTTGGGCACTAGTTGTATTTCATAATTGCCTTGATGTTTTTGGTAATTGGTGATTTTAGTTGTGAATCATGAAAATTTGTGGTTTTTATTTATTGGGTTTTGATGTTTGATTTTACGCTAGTTTTGGGGGAGCCTTAGGCCTTTTGAGACATTAATGGTGATGGGTACTCTAAGTCACATGTTTAACATCCAATATCGTCTTTGCTTTGTTGCATCTTGGAGTTTGAGAAGAGGCCAACGAAAGAAGTTATGAACTGTGCATCTAACTGTTTTGTCTTCGAACATATCTATGCATTCAACATTGGCAAGACACTGGTTAAGTTTTCGAGTCTTGTTTTAATTTTTCTCTGGCTAACATGGATTAAGTTAGTATTTCAAATACCTTATCTGTCGTTTAAGCATTGTTTGCATCTCTCTGTCTGGTCATTCTTCTCTTGATTTGAGCTCTTATGAAAGCACTCAATTTGTGACTTGTGACCGATCTTCTCTTGCTGAGCGCAAATCTATGCGTAAATCAATTATTGCATGCGTTAGCATTTATATTGTTTTCTTAATTAATGAGTATAAGATCTGATATTTGTTGCAATGATTAGCCTATCATGGCCTGTTATGGTTTTGACTGTTTTAGCTGAGATTAACTACTACTAATACTGTTAACTTTTATTGATCTTTCTCATCTTTTTTGAAAATAATCTCAACTGAGCAGTTGTCGCTATTAAGGCCAAACGCACTTCTAATGGCGATTGCATAGAAACGTGACTTCCCAAGGTTTGATGGTATTAACTTCTCAAGCTAACTCCTCAAGACTCATTGCAACCGGAGATAATGTCAAAAGCATATGTGCTTTCTTTCTATTAAGGTCACACAATTTTCCAGTTTATGAATGAATAAGCTTATGAAAAAATCATCCCAACTCTCATGTAATAGCCAGAAATTAATAAGCAGAGGAAAGATGAAAAGAAAAGAAAAAACTAACCGTAGTCCATAATGTTGGGATAAGCTTGAAATCACTTGAGGATCAAGTTAAGTATATTTAGGAGTTATCTAAATATACATATTATTATTTAGGAGTTATCTAAATAATGTAAGTTTTACTATTTGGTTTTGGAAATTATATTTCCTATATAAGGAGATACCAAGTTGTGGTATAACTTATGAGTCTTAGAGAGAATTAAAAGATGAAAACTACGTGATTGGCTTGATCCCTTTAAGGGTACGTATGCAGCCTTCGAGGCACAGACATCCATCAATAAAGATAATTTGTTATTTATGCGTTAAACGTTTCTCTTCGATCGATCTATCATGATCGTATATGGGACTTGAATTGGTATCAGAGCCAATTGAATTGGTATATATACGAGATGAAAGTGGGGTGCTTTAGCCGAAGACAGAGGAACCGTTGGAGCTGCTCCTAACCCTATAAGATTTTGTCGAGCCCTAGCCCTAATCCTCTTTAGGTATGTGAAGAGGTCGAAATAAGCGGTCATCGATGGGAAAATCTAAAGGCAGAGGAGAGAAGTGAAAGATATTCAATCAACGAAGTCGTCGGATCTTCCTCACCAAAGATCAGCACGAAGAATTAGCCCTTAAACGCCGTCAAGACGAAATCTCTGAGCAGCATCTCCACCTTGGTCGCTCTACTCCTGCAACTGAAGAAGCAAATGGAGTTAGCAATGGAGACAGAGAGCAAGACCAAGACTGTGAACATGACCGCCGTGAACGAGATCTTCATAACGAACAAAGAAAAGATCTCATGGTATTTTTGAGAGGAAGAAGATGACTACAATGTTAAAGCCAATAACCAAGAGGTGTAATTTAAACGTGATAACGAGACAGGTGAGGTCAAACATAAAGATGAGTAGCGGACAAGAGGAGTATCACTTCAACTCACGAACTGTCACGAGCTGTAGGAAACCGTGAGGAGAGAAAAAAGAGAGCAGAACGTCACGGTGGTGGTATAAACCATTGGTGGGTCTGATTAGTCAAGTCGTGGCTATGGGTGGCCTCCATGGTTGTGTGAGAGCAAGGCCGGAGTGATCAGACATGAAGAATGAAAAGGAAAAAAAAAACATAGAAGAATATGGGCATAATTGATTTTAGGGATTAAAATCAAAGGTGGAGTAAGGATCTTTTTTCTCCTTTGTTGTTCATGAATATTTCGGTTAGGATCAATGATGTATGGAATGAGAAAGTGGTAACGTGTGGAGCAAGGAAGAAGGATGGATCGCCGTTGACGTCGAACGTGTTGAGATCATGTGGCGATGGTGCAAGGCGGACGTGGAGGTTGTAGGCGTCGATTGATCAGTGGTTAGCCGGCGGTGAGTATGTTGGTCGGTGATGGCGGTGGGCTGGACGTTGTGTTGATCGGCCATTGCAGCACCTAGTGAAGAAGATGATCACGTAATGCTGTGTGTTTGGTCGGTTTGGATTAGTGATAACCGGGTGGAATTGGATTGAACTGGCTGATTGTTTTAATTGGAGCGTATTATGGGAAATGGAATTGTGGCGCTGGGATTTAAGTCACGTGGGTGTTTTTTGTCGTTGGTTTGGTTATTGGATTTATTTGGAGCTGGTTTGATGATTTGATGATTTGATGGTTGGTTTAATTAATTTCAATTGGACCAAATTGAAATTGGTTGGGTCGTTTGGTCTGTGACAATTGGATTCAATTGGACCAAGAGTTAATTGCTGGTTAAGGCGGTTAGGAGTTAAGTGGAATTTTGAGTTGAGTGATTCAAGTTGGGATTAAGTGAAGTTAGCACATCGCAAGGCATAGAACACGAAAAAAAAAAAAATCTATGTTGGGTTATGACATAGGATCTATGTTGGGTTATGACATAGATTAAGAGAATCTCGGAGAACCGTTATCGGGGCATGACATAGGTTAAGAGAGATTGTGTGAGCTTTAGTTTTTGAGTAAGTTTTCTAAAGCAATAAAAGAGTGAGTCTCTTATAATCTCGTGTTCTTACACGATGGTCACAGCGATGGTGAAGAACACACTTGGAAGGATCAAGTTCAAAGAGATCAGAAGCCTTATTGGAGTTCAAGATGTGAGTAAAAATGTTTTTAAGCTTAAGGGGGAGAATGTTGGGATAAGCTTGAAGATCAAGTTAAGTATATTTAGGAGTTATCTAAATATACATATTATTATTTAGGAGTTATATAAATAATGTAAGTTTTACTATTTGGTTTTGGAAATTATATTTCCTATATAAGGAGATACCAAGTTGTGGTATAACTTATGAGTCTTAGAGAGAATTAAAAGATGAAAACTACGTGATTGGCTTGATCCCTTTAAGGGTACGTATGCAGCCTTCGAGGCACAGACATCCATCAATAAAGATAATTTGTTATTTATGCGTTAAGCGTTTCTCTTCGATCGATCTATCATGATCGTATATGGGACTTGACATAAAGCAATCTTAGATGCAACCAAATCTTGAGGCATGTTTAGAGTAAACTGTGATTCTCCAAGCATGCTATATCCCATAATAGCTACACCCGCGCGCATACAAGATAGTCGAAAACTTTCAGAAAATAAATATAAATTTATAAAGATTTTGTAATGTCTTTTATACCATGTCAAGAGGAAATTGAGAGGGTTTGGCCATAGAAGTATAAATATTTGGGAAAACACCATGTCCTGAGGAACAATAACCATAAAATCCTATTGAAACCGGAAATATTGTTGCAAGGTTTAGAGGAGCTCCTTTGCTGTGAATTCCAACTTCATCAACCAAACCAATCCAAAACAAGTACAAAACCACCAACACTGATGATATCACCCCTCCAGCTGAAATGTAACTTAGTACGCTGAGATCTCGAAGCCAAACAGTGGGGAGAACAGCGAGGGTGGTAACTGGTAAGCAGAGCAAATAGGCGTGGCGCATCTAAGTGAAACCCTCCAATACTTAGACCAGCATTTTGGAAACATTGATGATAGACTATCACTTTCCAATATTGTGTATTCAACACTCATAGCCTGCATGCAAAGACACATACATCAAAGTCTGTGTAACTTTATCATATCAAAAGGAACATTCAGAGTTCATCTAATAATACATATAGTCCAGTATGTGGTTATGGATTTTCAACATTTTATTATACGTAAAAACCAAATATTCTATCTATGAGACAAGGGAGAGGGAAACACTATGGACCCTGACCATAGGTCTTGTTGAGATCCATTTTAGGTACTTAATTATCTTAAATTACAAAAATAAAAAAAAAAACCAGTATTTTGTCTGTATTTATACAAAAAAAAAGGTAAACTATTGGAGAAGTTGCAAGCTGTACTTACTACATGTATGTAGCTCCAGATAGAGTATTGTCTGCATTCAAAATAATATAATTAGAAAAATAAATATTAAGATAAATGATATCTAAAATCCCTAAGTAATAACATTGATGAATGTCTTAGTGAATTCATTTGATTAAATTGAGGTGCTTACGGAGAAAAGGATGCGGCCGGTGGAATCAAAATGCAAATCGAGGCATTTCAAGTAGTATTGGTTTGGGAGAGGATGGAAGTCAGGAGATGCATCCCATTTACATAGGAACAAATACAGATTTTGCATTTGCATATTCCTTTGATGTTTTTTTGAAAATTTTGTAAATTGAAGTTGAAAATCGGACTGAGTTTTTGTTGGTGTATGTAAAAACACAATGAAAATAGTTTGTGTTGAAATTGACAATTTTTCCTAGTTTTATCGTATAAAGTTTGCACGTTAATTTGATGAGTATTTTCTTTATAAAAAAGAAAAAAAAACAAATATATATATATATATATATATATTTTGATATGAGATTTTAAAATACAAGAAAATTGACTCCATAAATAAGCAACTCTCATGTTTAATGTGCCAAGAAAGTCAAGTAACACTACGACTTTAAGTCAAGGATAAACTTAAAGTTTCTGATCTTTGTAAACCGTTTAAAGGAGTAAAAAACATTAACGAACCTGCATTCCATGGTCACCATCACGATGAATGAAAATCTTCCCTATCTTAGTCCCTTTGCAACTAGCACGAAAGGCGTTTTCCATGCTTTCACCACTATAAAGTGTAGAAAACAGAAAATTTAGACAGAGAAAAGAATAAGAAAGCCACTCACTCAACACATAAGCAAACAAACAATATTTGCATTTCAATGTTACAGACGTTTCTTGTATTTTGAACATGTAAGCAAATTGGGAAATCAAACAGCTCCAGTATTCATCTATCCACAACTTTACAACACGTAATACCTTTCAACGCTTATCTTCTAATGATTGAGACCCCACAAAGTTTCTTGCAGAAATCAACACCGCTATACACAGATCCTGGTTTGGGAAAGATAATATAAATTATACCTAGACCATGCTACACAACCTGAAATAAAACCATCAAGAATTGAAAAAACAAGGCTTGAAAGGGAAGACATGAGTTAAAAGAGTGCCAGACAAAGTCATGTTTTGATATGTATTGCATCTCCAAAAGTGAGTTCGGAAAAGACTGAACAACTAGTGCATTTACACAAACAAGAGTTAAATTTGTTATCAAGATCATCATACCATCGCCTAGCTCTTCTTTTTCTTGAAGAACTGTTTAACATTGGCTTCCAGTTTTTGTTGATACGAAGATGAGTCTTCTGAGGCTTTTTTTTCCTCATAGCTTCCAAATCACCATTGTTCTGGAATATAATATAACAAAAAAAATGATGTTTACAAATTTAATTACTGGACTTATGAGTAGAAATAGAATCCCAAGTTTAAATTATCTTTACCTCTGCAGCATTAAGCTCTTCTGGGACAGCTCCGGGTAAATGATCTGAACAGAACTCATCATGAGTGAAGTTGCAGAGTATTCTTTGATGAGTGGAAGACTGATTGATGAGCATATATGTTTGTAAAACCAATAAATCAAGGACAAAGCTTGATGAAGCTCATGAATCCAAATGGGTCTAACAAAGAACAAATGAATAACGAAGATATATAATATCAAACAAACCTCTTCTCTAAGGAATCTGATGTTCTGACTACTGCGTAAAATAGCATTGAACATGGCTACATCAAATCTACCGATAAACTTGTCCATAACCTGTTTAAAGAAAATAAGAATATGATGCTTATGTCTTGGCTTGAATTGAAACAAATGAAAGATCTGATTACCATTATTGCCAATCACGGAAAGCCTTTTTCCATAGGCTAATCGAAAAGTTTCCTTGAAAAGAATCTAATTTGTTTTTTTTATTTAGAATTCACAGAGTGAAACGGTCATAGAAATCAAAATCGAAAGAGACCATAATCCTGATGAGATGATGATGCGAACAAAACGTATGAAAGATGCCAGCCGGAATTGAAACAAGTGACTAAACACTAGTTAAGAAACGAAACGGTCGAAGTTACAGTACAAGGAAGACGAAGACGAGAAGCTACGCAACGGTCAAGAAATTACAGAATTGAAATTATAAGGGTAGTTTTGCAAGAGTAAAAAAAAAAATTAATAATAAACAAGAATGTTTAACTTGGATAGAAAAATAAAAAAAAACTTATGAAAATAAGCATAATGGGGCCTTGTACAATGCCTTGTATTTCCGGCTACCCCAAATATGTATGCGAAATAAGGCCCCATGGTCCATCTAAATACTCTTCTTCTTCTTCGTTCTCGAAATGCTCATTCGGTCGTCTTCTTCTTCTTCCTCTTGTTCAACTTTTTCTTGAATTTATTAGCTTCAACCAACGTCTGTAAATCAAAGATTATTGGACATTTGGAGTCTAGTGGAAAATCTTTGAATATTAAAACTTGCCTTTGGTTTCTTTTTCATCACGACGGTGTCTTTGGTCAAATCCAGATAACCAGTACTTAAGTAATCCTGCTTGACAACAAATATATAGTTAGACAATGACAACTGTAATTGATACAAGCAATAAAGGATCCTTACTCTCTGTAGATGTTCTTCGCCCGAACGATGCGTGGTGAAACTTTCAAAGCTTTGGGTAGAAAAATGGCATATACTGCAAAACAACCAGGCAGATTCACTCGATTCACTGCACTTCTCCAGAAGAAACTTTCCTTTCCTGGTCTCTTGTTTATCATCGGCTGAATTCCTTGCATCTGTTAAAACAAGAAAAAAAAGATAACTACTAGTTGAGAAAGAGCTAGCTTTGGTGGTAAATAATTTGACAAATACCTTCCAGTACGTCTAGCCAGAAGATCCCGTGTGCACGACGGAGCAGGTGTGAACCACATGCGGCAGAAGGACCAATACCAGATGCCAGAACATAGTTGAATTTCGGGTTGGTTTTTACTTGGGAATAAGGGTTAAACAGACAATCCAAACTAAAGGGATCGGCTATGACCATCATTGTAGCAGGAGCTTCAGTACTTTCTCTCCAACCAAAAAAATCACACGAAAGGGTATAGAAAGCTGTTTCGGTAAAGGAAAGCAAAGAAAATTTACAGCGATAAGAAGATTAACGCAATTTGAATCAGAGAACCTATAAAAACTATATATAAAAAAATAAGAGATCAGAGAACCTTTAGTGTGGTGTTTAAGATTGATCCCAGTGGAAGAGAGTCCTCGCAGAACATGCTCTGGGATTTGGTTTAGGTTTCCATAGGCAGAGATGGTCATAGGACCAGAGTAGCCTAATTTCTCCAACACCCCTTTTATAGACTCACGGATCCGACCAGCATCACACCATTTGGGAACCCGACACGTGTCCATGTTCCACCACACCGACGTTTTTGCCTCTTCCTCGCTTCCCTTGCTGTGCACCATCTTCTCGTATTTATTTATTTATTTATTATTCAACACTTTCAACCTAAACAGATCAATTGGGAAAACAAATCTCACTTAGAACGAAAATCTTCTCAAATCAAAAATCATATAAGTATTCGGAGAGATCGCCTACCTCGTTTTTTATCGATGGAGCTACCAGCCCAAGGAGAGAGGCGCTCTCGAAGAATTTAGGGTTTCTTTCAACTTTTAACTATATATATATACACGAAACTTATGGGCTAAGAAAATCTGAATTTTATGTTTTTTTTCTTTTTTCTTTTTCTACATCTACGTCTCTTAGAGCAAGATTAATGGGAATCTATTTAACTGACTGTCTCATAATTAAAAAAAACTCTCTCATACTGCTCGCAAACGGCTTCACTTTGCTATTTGATTCATACTGCTGCTCTTATTTCTCATAATTCGATTTTTGGCAAGTAACTATATTTTATATGCTTACTAGGTAACTCTAATTTCTATTTCTTTTGAGTTTGTATACCCCTCTCCTTTCAGTTTCTTTTTGTAGTTATATGACATTGAAGTATTTGTTACGCAAATATAACTCGCTCTGTGCTAAAGCTAATTACGATGAACTCATGGAGTTTATGTTGATGGGGATACTAGGGTATCCTATAAAATAAAACTATTTCATGTGCTCTGTTTTCCTATCACTCTTTTACATTGTCATGTGATCGTATCATAATTAATGCATGTGGAAAATTTTCTGAGGTCATTACTTATTAATCCAGAAGTTCACAAATTTCTATGTCTTTGTGCCATGAGGAGCTAAATTATAGACACACTAGATGGTTATCTCTAGCAAGTTCGTTATAGCAAAGTCACATTTCTTACTGGGTGAAATTGTTTCTTGTATAATTATAATTATTATGGTGGTATAATGATTTTGATGCATACACAAAACATGCTTCACGAGCTCTCTCATCTTAAATGGAAAGTGTAAATGTTGCTTCAAACCAATAGCACTTTGTGAATAAAGGTATATAATATATATATATTTATATAATCTAATAAACATAATAAATTATGCATTTGATGAATCATGTTAGTGCCTACTGTTGTGATCAATCTCTTTCACATGTCTTGAAGTTTCTTAACATTTTGGAAAAAAATATAATCGCTTAATTCAGGCTTATAGTGTTTTGGTGGAAAATGTATTTGTTTAGGTGGTTGATATGATTTATGTGAAAAGTGACCATATGGGAGGAGAAGTCTGGAAAGGCGATGAACAGAATGTTTCCTATGCACAGTCTCAAGGAACCAGCCTCTTATAGTTTTATTGGTTTATTTCTTTTTGGTCTCTTTGAATGACTCTAATGATTCATAAGTCAAATCCAAGCTTAAATTCGAGATGTTTGTCAAGGATATATAGGAAGGTAGTCATGAAATTGTATGGATTATGATGTGTTTGTTTGTTCACTTTTTTTTTTTGTACAACTAAAAAAATAATATTTATTTCTTATTCTGAAAATTCCTACACCAGATTCAAATTAATGTAGTTCTCTACTTTAATGTCAACTAATTCTGAGATATATCCTCTACATGATGAAGTTTGTGGAAAGGATTTTACACTTGGCCAAGGTGATCAGACTCACATCCATAGAAATAATGCACACTGTGTGAAAAGAAAGCAGAGACGCTTTTGGGTGATCCCATTCACAGTGGATCGATTGTCTCCATTCACAAAATCAACAAACTCTCGAATTTCAAAGCAAAAGACAAACTGTAAAGTATTGCTCGGTAGAACAACATAGAAAGAAATTTATGGTCGATGGAAGCCATAATGCATCAAGCACATACAAAGCTTGAATACATTTTCAAAATATACACACAAAAAAAAACGATGGAAACCCATAATGCATCAAGCTTTGTATGTGTTTAAAGGCTTAAAAATAAATGTAATATAAATCTATTGGTTTATGATTAAGAAGAAATATACTAATATAGTAACTAAAATTCATTTGACCTTTTCTTGAAAAGTCGCTGTTGAATCTTTACCCCTGTTTTTAAATAATATTTATGAAACATACATTTTATACAAACTAGAGGTGTAAAGACATTAGCCTATAAAAAACATCTAAAACACATTAGATATATACTATCAATATGTGATTCTCTTGAATCTTCTTCTCTTATGTTATGTTCCGAATTACCAATGCAAAGGTTTGTTACTCGTAACTGGTTCATGTGAATACTAAACTTATTAGAAAAGTAAATGATGTTGTAAATGATATCTTATACATGTTAGTTTTTCTTTAAAATCATATTATATTTTATATTACAAAATTAATGGTATGATGAAGTATAAACCAGTTTATTTCTCTCAAATTCTAACTTTTTATTATTTCTGAGCCTCGACTTTAAATATTATTGGTATTTTTTTTTAAGTTCTATAGAGCTGCATCATAATTATTGTGTTGTTATTTTTCCTATAATTTTAATAGAATTAGTATAGAACCGATTTTAATTAAATTCGCGTACAGTCCTAGTTTTATTAATAACAACATATTATAAACCTTGTATTCATCTAGGTAGAGTCATTCATCTCTAGAAAATAAGGTGAATGTTAACTGGGGATATTTCCACTTTCAGCCGGATATAGTGAATATGTTCGTTCATATTTTCCTTTTTTTGGTATCTTCTTGCCAAATTTCAAATTTCTAAACCTAATCTACCAGGATTCTTAGGAACCACCGTGAGTTTTTGTGATATTTTTGTTGTTCGAAAGGATTTTCTAGTTTTCAAGGAGTTTGTGCGGAAGTGATTTTGTTTTTACGCTTTGTAGGTGATAAGCTCATGGCTTCGGCAATAAAAGCAGGGACACCTTCACGTTTTATACACCAAGGCACAAGGACAACAACCAATGTTGAGAGGGTATTGAATCCGGTTTCTAGGGGTAGAAACGTGGTGAAAAAAGTATCAAAGAATACCTAATCAATGTTGACGAAAAGCAAATGTGAGTAAGAAACCATTGGTTACGTATAAGGACAAGAATAGAGATAAGAAACCATTTAATACAATCAGTTTGGGATAGTCTTGTGAGCATTGGCAGTAATAGAGATGATGCTTGGCTAGTGGTGGGAGATTTAAATAAATTGTATGATAATTGTGAGAAAATTGGAGGATTACGCCAAGAAGAGGCTTCATTATACCCGTTTAGAAATATGATAAGAGACTGTCGTGAAAAAACAAGTACTGGTAATATATTTTGTTGGGTTGGGGAAAGAAACAAGATGTGGATTCAATGTCGTTTGGATAGGACGCTAGGAACATGTTGTGGTTTACTCTTTTTTCGAGAGTTACCGCGGAGTAACTTGAAAGAATTGGTTCAAACCACTGTCTTATTCTAACTAGGTTTGCCAGTGAGAACCGAAATATTCATTTCCGATAAAATATGGTAAGACTATAGATGGTAGAGATGAATCATTATCCTTACATTGATATTGTTGAGGTTAGAAGAGTTTTATCGAAATGGAAATGAGAAACCAATACGAATTCAAAAACAATTATTAAATCTCTATAAAGAAAAAAATTAATATCAAGCCGCAGCAATTTATTTGTGTTGTATTTTTTTTTTCTTTCTATTTTAAATCAAATACCCTCTTCATTTCGAATTAATTGTTGTTTTAGAAGTTAGTTTTTGTTTCAAATTAGTTGTCTA
This sequence comes from Cardamine resedifolia, assembly GCA_014578085.1. NCBI lineage: Eukaryota > Viridiplantae > Streptophyta > Magnoliopsida > Brassicales > Brassicaceae > Cardamine > Cardamine resedifolia. The sequence continues at coordinate 48,198 of VBRH01000315.1, read as the reverse complement.
TGTTTTCGATACATATTTTATCAGATTTTATAATTCTACCCTTATTAATTTAGTTTATTAATTAATAATTTCAAATAAAAACTAATTTGAAACGGACAAAATGGGAAAAAAACGAAAATGGAAAATCGCAGAAAGGCCAAACCCATTAAATAGATGGGCCAAGCTCTCGGATCAATAGAAGAAATCAAAGAGAGTCATCTTTCTCTCTCTCACACGAGCTTAGGGTTCGTTCACTTCAGATCTGTCTTGACAATCTTCTCTGCTACTCTCAAGTTATCAAGTGATCCGTCGCAGGTAAAGTCCTGATCTTTCTCTTGAAAATTCCAGGATTTTCCGATTGTAAACCCTAATTTCTTACTCTCCTTCCAAGAAACAAGTTTTGTTTGGTGAATTTGAGGATCTGACGTTGAAATTGTTTGTTTCTTGGGGGTTACTATACATCATTAGTCATGAGAAGATACAGTCCGCCTTATTACAGCCCTCCAAGGAGAGGATATGGTGGTAGAGGAAGAAGTCCTCCTCCTCCTCCTAGACGTGGATATGGTGGAGGACGTAAAGGATCCAGCCATGGAAGTCTCTTGGTTCGAAACATTCCTCTTGATTGCAGGTAAATTCTCTCTCTTTCTTTCTTTGGTTTTAAGTTATCTGTTTTAAGACTTTGCTGATTTTTGTTGTTGTTGTTTACTTGGTTTGATTTTGCAGACCAGAAGAGCTTCGTGTGCCCTTTGAGAGGTTTGGACATGTGAGGGATGTTTATATCCCCAGAGACTATTACTCAGGGTGAGTCTTGTTCCTTGATCTTTTGAGTCTCTCGTTGATTTGTTAATCTTGATAGATAGATTATTTATGTGCTGATTATGATATGATTCCTTCTTAGTGCTTTTTTATCTGTAGAATTTGTTTTGTGCTCTAATATTGGAGCCAGTTTCAGTTCGTTTGTTTATATTGAAATGTTGGCCAAACTCTTTTGCTGTTTCATTTTCTAAGCTTAACTAGTTCTAATATGCAAATGACATAAGTATAACTTCTTTTTTCTTTGTTTATTCCCCACTTTGTGATCGACCTAAGTTCTCGAGGTGAGAAGAGACCCTTTTAGTTGAGTGCTTGATTTTCCAGAGCTTTCTATTTTTGACTTGCTCTTTTCCTTAGAAAATTAAATGTTGGATTGATTTCCCAGGGGGTATGTTGGCTTGAAGTTAAAACAAGACCAAGCCCCACATTTGATGAAGCCCTCGTGAAAAATATATATGCATAACTTATTGGTCAAAAGGATATTAAGGGTCATTTAATATCAAGAATGTTTTGTTTTGGAAGCAAGTAATAAGTGAAGAATGTTTTGTTTGGAAGCAAGTAGAAAGTCAAGAATTTTTTGTTTGGAAGCAAGTAGTAAGTGAAGAATGCTCTATGGAAGCAGTTATAAGCGAAGAATGTTCCTTATGAAGCTATACAATAAATTACTCAAAACTATAGAAGTTTTTTGGGGAAGGCGACTTGAAGATAACTTAAGTTTGGGATCAAGTGCTACTTACTTTTACAAGATCTCTTGCCTCTTTTTGAGTTGCTGTGAACTGTTAAGAAAAGATCAGCTACTAGACATATTTGCGTTAGTAGAACTCTGCTTTTCTTAGAAGTTCTCAGAAGCTGATGTTTACTTAGAAGTTCTCAGAAGCTGACGTTTTACACTATTTGAGAAAGGTATACAGTCTAATGGTTGAGTGTAGGCTGATTTTGCTGGTAATTCTAGATTTTTCTAATGTTATGTGTGCTATCAACCATCAACAACTTGGAATGATAAGCTTCTTATGAATGATGCAGGCAACCGCGTGGGTTTGCTTTTGTGGAGTTTGTTGATGCATATGATGCTGGGGAGGCTCAAAGAAGCATGAACAGGAGGATATTTGCTGGGAGAGAAATAACCGTGGTTGTTGCTTCAGAGTCTAGGAAAAGGCCTGAAGAGATGCGTGTGAAGACTAGGACTCATAGTAGGTAAGTTTCCATATTCTGGTTGCTAAAGCAAAGAAGTTATCAATCTGATTACTTTTCTTCATTAATGCTCTGTAAGTTCTTAATCATTTTATACAAAGAATTTGAGAAAGCAATAATCGATGATTTGTCTCAATTTTTCAGGGAACCTTCAGGCTCTAGAGGTCGTTCTCATGGTAAGTGATTTTTCTCGTTGGTTTGCATTTGCTATGTGCTTTAACAGCGTAATTTTCAACATATATGAGCACAGCTAGATTGTGGCGCACTTGTTTATATAAATAGCTTGATTATATGTCTATGGTTGTTTGTTCTCAGGACGGTCTCGTTCACGTTCAATCTCTCGATCACGCTCTCCACGTCGTCCATCAGACTCTAGAAGCAGATACCGATCAAGGTAACACGCTTCATCACCACATACCTTTCCATCATTGTCAAGTCAACAAGATGTATGTATGATTTACATAATGGTGTTACTTACAGGTCTTACTCTCCTGCACCAAGACGAAGAGGAGCAGACTATTCAGCATCTCCAAGGAGAAGACAAGAGGAACGTCCACCACGATCACCACCAAGAGGTCCTCCTCGTGGAGAAGAAGATGGAAAATACAGTCGCAGGTCTTATTCCCCTGGCTATGAAGGTGGTGCTGCTGCAGACCGGGACAGAAATGGAGACAATGAGATTAGAGAGTAAGTGAGACATTGTGTCTTGTTTTCTTTTGCCCCTGAGGATTGTGGCTGATTTTTCCTGTTTGGGAATTGATTGGTTTTTATAGAAAACCGGGCTATGAAGCAGAGGAAAGACGTGGTGGTGGTAGAGCGGTTTCAAGGTCGCCATCGGGATCCAGGTCCAGGTCTGTGGAAGTATCTCCAAGATGAAAAAAGCCTGTGTGTCTCAGACCAAAACTTTGTGCAACTTTTCTATTGTGTCTTTGTTTCTCTAGTAGTGGTCTCTGTGTCTTGAAAAACTCATCACTCTGGCTTGTTAAAGATCATCTTCTGATTTGATGTTACTTGAATTCGTTTTCGGTTAATGGGTCTTATTTTTAATTTTGTTTGAAGATTGGTCAAGACCAATGAATTCTCTCGTATGGTCAACATCGACAACAGCAATTTTTTTTTTAATGATTTTAGGCAGATTTTGCAAATCTCATGAAAGTCAGGTCTAAGAATTTCTGAGAAGAAGAGAATAAAAGGTTCCATCTAGAAGAAGCCAAATGATGTTTCTTGAGAAATTTGTTTAAGAGAATCTATTTTTTTTTAGAAATAGCTATAATAACTTCTTTTAATTTGTGATTGCTAAGATGATCTAATTTACGAATATATGTTTTCATAATACCAAAATTGTCTTTTATAACTTATAAATAATTAAAAAAAAAATTATCATTTTATTTGATTAATTATTTTTAATTCATATATATAATTAGGACTGCATTTTTAATATTTATTTCTACCTAAAATATTTGATTAAGATCAAACAATAATTTTTTTTTTTAACCTAAAAATCATTATTAAAATTTGTCAAATATTCGCAGACTTATTTGCGAAGTTTGCCAATTGTTCGCAGATTCTGCCAAATACTCGCAAAGTCTGCTAAAGTGCTCACAGAGTCTGCCAAAGTGCTCACAGAGTCTGTCAAATGTTCAAAGAGTCTGCCAAATGTTCGAAGAATGTCAAATTCACACAGAGTCTGCCAAATGCTTGCAGATGCTTGCAGAGTCTGCCAAATGTTCGAAGAGTTTGCCAAATATTCGAAAAATCTGTCAAATTCTCGCATAATCTGCCAAATACTCGCAGAGTCTGCCAAATGCTTGTAGAGTTTTCCAAATGTTCGCAGAGTCTGTCAAATCCTCATAGAGTTTTCCAAATGCTCACAAAGTCTGTCAAATCCTCACACAATTTTCCAAATGCTCACTGAGTCAGCCAAATACTCATATAGTATTCTGCAAAGTCTGTTAAACATTTACAAATTCTTCCAATTATTCTTGCAGAGTCTGCCAAATATTTGCATAGTCTGCGAGTTATTCTGTAGAGTATGCCAAATATCCGCAAAGTCTGCTTGATTTTCATAGAGTCTGCAAAATGTGTGCAAAATGTGTCAAGTATTTGCAAAGTCTGTCATGCTAGCTAAGTCTACCAAATATTCGCAGAGTCTGTCAAATGCACGTAAAGTCTGGCATATGTTTGCAAAGTTGCTCGCAGAATGGTATTTTTGAAAAATAATATATTTTAAATTTTTAATAATTATTTTTGCTATTTCAAAAATAAAATGGGTTATTGTTGCAAATTTTCTTTTGGTCAATTTTGGACAAAAGGTACAAGACTTATGGTTTTCTTGGCACCTTTGGTTGGTTCACATGCAGTTTGAAGGAGCCAATCATCATCATTCCTTAAACCAACTAAGGGTAAGATAGTCATTTAAATTAGTTTTCTCTCCTTTACAATTACATAATAATGGTTTGGTTTGGTTTTGATCGAGTCTTGGAACCACGACGTGGGTTGGTGTTTGAAATAAGAAAAGTAAATCATGTGAACGAGAAGGTCTGCGTCTATTGCTTCTGTATTTAAAGACTCTCTCTCTCACACACACACATCCACTTCATCGTTTCTTCTTTCTCTCTTTATTTTTATTTTTTGATAAAACTCATCCGTCGTTTATTCTTCTTCATTTTTAAGAAATACAAATTCAAAACTTGAAAAAAACTCTTGAGAAATGGCTGTGGGGATTCTTGAGGTTAATCTGATCAGTGGCAAAGGTCTCAAGCGTTCTGATTTTCTTGGTAATCTCTACTATTCTTTCAGATTCGGTACCCTCTGAATTCTTGAACCTTTTCTTTAATTATTTACTTACTTTTTTTTTTGTTTTGTTTTGTTTTTGTTTGATTTTAGGTAAGCTAGATCCATATGTTGAGATCCAATACAAAGGGCAAACCCGCAAAAGCAGCGTTGCTAAAGGTTAATTAACTTACTAATTTTCCTTCTCCATATTTCCGAATCTCTGTCAGCTTTAATTCGGTTTTTTTTTTCAGTTTTGACTTTTTTTTCCGTATTATGCGGCAGACTATTTCTCCAATCTCATTGTCTATTTACTCGGACTATAGAAATAAAACGCCCAAATGTTAGTGGTAGTTGATGGTTGTAAAATAGTTATCTCAACTAGTCAACAACCATTAAATATTAAAACTACGTCCTGAAAACCGTGGTTGCATCCATTATCCATAGCTATTTTAACTGTCCTCGTAACATTACATGCTAGCTTTGGTAAACACGATTTATATAGCTATTCCTAAAACGAATTATATATTACTACTTTTAAAAAATAAAACTTTGTTGAAAATGGGGGAAGTTTTATTGATGAATGGTATACCAATTGTTCGTGTTTTATTAGTATGTTAACAATGTTATTACACTATTTATATATGAGACATTTTGTGGTAGCTTGTAAGTTTTATTTTGTTGTTAGGTTTAAATCTTGAAATCTTGTGTATGGATGGAGCTTTCTTCTGAAAGTAGTCATCTCATTTAGTGTGGGATTGTCTGGCCAACCTCACGTTTAACTAATCATCAACACACCAAACTTTCATATTTTTAACTAATTAATTAACTATTTAGGAATTAGGACTCGCAAAAAAAAAAAAAAAAAAAAAACTACTGTTTGATAGAATAAAAATAATTTAACTTCCTTTGAAAAACTGCGGAGTAAAATGTGAAAACTATATGAAATTAAACAACCCAAGACCTTGGTTATTCTACTAAAGAAAATAATAAATGTGTCATATTTTGATTGAAATTTGTGTGATTTTAAATGGAAAAGATGGAGGTAGAAATCCGACATGGAATGATAAATTGAAATGGAGAGCAGAGTTTCCTGGCTCCGGCGCCGATTACAAACTCATCGTTAAAGTCATGGACCATGATACTTTCTCCTCCGACGATCGCATCGGCGAAGCCACGTACGTATATCATATCCTGATAGGACTAAAATATATATGATTGAAATCGAAAATATATATACGTATTAATAATGAATAAAATGAATAAATAGTGTGCATGTGAAAGAGCTATTGGAAATGGGAGTCGAAAAGGGAACGGCGGAGCTAAGGCCGACCAAGTACAACGTTGTTGACTCCGATCTCTCCTTTGTCGGCGAGCTTTTCATCGGAGTTTCTTACTCTCTTTTGGTTGGTTTCTTCTCTTTTTTTTTTTAAGCTAACTAAATTTTATTTACCATATTTGACTGAAACTCATTGTTTTCATTTTTATTGGGAATTTTCAGCAAGATAGGGGAATGGACGCAGAAGAGTTTGGAGGATGGAAGCATAGCCAAATCTGATTAGTTTCGACTTTTACTAAAGTTTCTGATTCTATTTTTTCTTGTTTTTACCTTTAGTGTCAACATCGTTAAGCGATTCATAAGTTTGAAAAAAAAACATTTAATTAAAATTGTATCATCATGATTTGTTGGTTGTGGAGAATCTCCAACTTAGTACGTGCATCGGTGCATGTGTATGAAATCTCATTGTATTTATAATCAAATCATACGAAAATATGTTTTAAAATGTTATAAAAAAGGGTATGGAAGCATTCACATAGTGGCATGGCATAAAATCCCCAAGTTTGCTGTGATCAAGTGGTTGAAGAATACGGCTCAACCATAAAATAAGCAATCCTGTTCAACAGGTTTAAACCAAAGACCGTTTCTTCGCAATTGATCTTGACTGTTAAATTCAGAACTTGGGTGCATTTGCCTTCGACAGTGATGGTAATCAAAAGAGGGATCTCACTGCTCAAGATTTTGCTGCTGAATCTCAATCGCAGCCCAGTCGCATCTTCGAGTGTGTTTGCAACTGGTAAATCCACAGACACAAGGTGTAGATTTGAGTTGCCAAGCACCTTTAGTGTTATGCACTCGCAGATGCTAAGAAATTTGTCTTTCCCATTCTCCATTCTTGAATCTTTAACATGATCTGTAAAACTACACCTACCAAAAGTGAAGAGACCCCAGGTTAAGGTAAATCAGTATGCGAAATGAAAATGTCCAACTTTTTTATAATGAGATTATGTGGAGAAAGCAGCTAACCTTCGACTATACTCAAACATTCCAGGTAACCGAGATTCTGTGGCTAAGAATTCCTCGATGCTCATCGAACACGGTTTCACAAGGTATCCAAGATCAGGTCGTAACTTGACAGGAACCTTCTTCCCATTGTAATGTAAGGTTAACCTCATGGGAAGCAGGTGGTGATGAAACCGAACTTGGATAAGCCTCTTTGCGCTTTGTCGTGGTTCAAGGCAGCTAATTTCCTCCATTGGAATTATTGTTGGGACATTGTTGTAAGATGCACTGCAGGGTTTTCGAAAAAAAGAAAATGAGATCATTTGAGAAATTAAAGATAATGGTTTTCTACCAAAACTAATTCCTTGCTGGGTTCAGGAATAAAACTTGTGTAATATAACATGTAGTTAGGCCTAAGCAATTAATAGATTAGGCAAAAAGCAGATTTTCTAAATCAATCGGGTATAAAGGAATTTAAAACTCACTTTGCTTTTCCTACCAAAGTCTGTTCAGCAGAGTCCGATACTTTCATCGCTTCTTCATCCTCCAAATTCACCTCAAGGATAGATTCCACAGAATTGTTCTCAAACAGGACTTCAACGCAAACATGTAATGGAGATACAGTTGAGACTTCAGATAAAAAGGTATAGTCGACCTTCAAGCCATTGCCATTTCCAGGTTCTAAGAGACCATAGCTTTTAGGCTTCACTCGGCTTCCTATATCACCAATGGATATCTTCGCATAAGACCTCTGATTACTATCTAATGCAGATGAAGTTTGACTTGATGAACTAGGCTGCTCGTCTAACCACAAATCCAGGGCCCTTTTCGACCTTAGTTCTTCCTGGTCAGCGGAAACAGAAATTTCTGAAATTTGAATTAAGGGAGCAGCTGGATCGTTGGCATCATTGGATATCGTTCTTTCATCCCCATCACTGCTGAAATCTGAACCAACAGAAGACTCAGAGTCATAATCAGAAGAGCCATCCTCATCCACTGTTTCAGAGGAATTCCGAGAACCATCCAAGTCAGCTGCGGTCTCTCTTTGTCTATCTAAATCTGACAGCTGGTCATGTTCTTCAAACACAAAACTGCATGGCTTTGGAAGAGGTTCATATCCAGGGGCTGCATGAAGAACTATCTGTGACAGAGATCCAGGAAGATAGAAACGATTGTGCAGGGCTAAAGGTGAAAAAGGTTTCAGTTTTCTTCCAAAGACATGTTCCACAACATGCGCAGCAATTTTTTCTTGTGTTGCAACACTGTCTTCAGCCGGCTCATGACAAGCTAATTTGCATGACAGCAGTTTCTTGAGGAAGCGAGTTCGATCACGAACATCATAGCTTAAGTCACATTCGCCCAATTCAAGCACATAAACCACAATCCTTTTCAACATCTGAAAGTCGTCAACCTCCGCACTTATTAGAATCTGCAATTATGAAGGTAATTTAAAAATTACTTGATCAATATCTTTTGAGAACTATAGTGAGACGTGCTATACTAAAACTACATATCAGCACGAGCTAGTCTGTGTAGAATAGTAATTGAAAAATCTTATACTATTAGTTCAGAAATGGAACTAATTTTTTTTAGAGAGAAACAATATATAAAATTGTTCAAATAGCACAAATGTAGATGTCCTTTCTCATTGAATCATATAGCTTTTCATTCAAAGGGGTTACTGAACAGATATGATACTGGTCTCCTAGCTATACCTTAGCAGTAGTATTAAGAATCTGTAGTTTTGTCTCTGATGCCTCTGATTTAAAGCTCCATGCAAGGTACTTGGTTATTGTGGTCAGCATCCTCGGAATGATATGACCCAAAGAGCAGTAGACCCCTACCATCCAAATAATAGTTGCACGAGCAGGAGGTACCTTGATTGAATCAAGACTACGAAACAGCTGAATTATCACCTTCAGAGAACCAAAACAAAAAGAGAAAGAAATTAGTAGATCATTTAAAATAATGTACAAAAGAGTCTACAACATATTTGAGATCATTGCAACAGCTTCTAAGCATGTGTTTTGAAAATGGTATCATAATGATGCTCAATCAGTAAATGAGATGTGTATACTTTCTCATGACTAAGTGGATCTCGCTCTATGACAGTCTGCATTGACATCACGGCTTGTACCAACACTCCAGCTTCTCCATCCATTGACTCGAGATCGCCAGCAAAAGATTCTGCAATATTGTGAGAGCAACTTCAATTTAACAGCCAAATAGTTTAATTAATGAATGCAATTCAAATGACATATAACAGACCTTGTCTAACTAGTGCTAACAATCCATCAAGACATGTAGTTGGAATTGTCGGCAGTCTTTTTGCGCATAAACCAATTGCTGCAACTGTATCAGCTGCAAATCTCCTGTCTGGATCTTTGATATAATCCTGGAAAAGTTCCCAGTTTAAAAATTCAGTCACGCACTTCATTTTTGCTAGGATACTACTGTATCCCTTAAGAAATGTTTATTTATTATACTAGAGAAGTCAACTGATCACGCAAACTTTCCAGAATGAACAAAAAAAGTTCTATAATTGATTAAGGTTAGAGTATAACCTCAAATTCTCTTAAAATTGAAGAGATAGATGAAGTGGTAGCAATGAGAGAAAGCATCTCCAGCTTATGTGCTTTAACTTGATAGGCATCTGAGGAACAAATAAAGAAATTTTCGAAGTGTGGAGCAAAGAGAGAAGGGACTGCTTTGGCGAAAACTAGGATATTGCAGAGGACCTGCCACAAATATGAATAAACAATGCTCAGAGCAGACTTCAACAAAACTACACAGATGTATGTGGAGTGTGGAATGGAAAGCATGAATGCACAATGGCAGGAAAATTAAAGAATGATACCACATATTTGGACGCAGTGGATGACCTAAGCAAAAACAGGAGCGGTTTAACAATTTTTTTAACATCTTCCAGAGGCGCCATTATCCATTGAACGCCAGCTGCTGCTAGGACAACTGCACTATTGTTACTCCATAACAATGGGGATGTACACTGAAGCAGGATCTTAACATCTTCATTATGTGCAATAGACGTTGTCTCTTTGCTATCGAACGCAGATGACACTGTATCGGGGAAACTAGATCGTGACAGGTACTCATCTGGACCTTCAATGTAACATTTAGATACAACTCTGACCAGATCAGAGTCAACTGAATCACTATTACCAACATCTCCTTTATCAAATGTAAGATCTCTGACCAGGCCATCCTTCTCACAGAACCCATTATTATTCAAACCATGAAGAGACAACATCAAAGATTCCCGTACAAGTCCATGCCTTGCAACCACATAGCGCAAAAGAGTTCCTATGAGTAATATCTGACCCCACTCCTCAACGTCAGGAAGGATCTGGCACAACTTCTTATAGTTCCTTCTGATCAGATTGAAGTTATTTGGACAGATGGAGGTGAATGCTGCTGCAGCTGCTCCAACTACTCCTGGAGAGCGGTCATTCAACAGTATCCCAACTAGCTGCAACAAGGTCAATTGTACTCAATGACAAATCACCACTCACCTTTAAAATTCCCAAACCCAATGACACTGAAACCATAAAACCGACTCTCACTTAAACAATAAATAATGCATAAAGAGAAACTTGACAAGAGACTCCAATCGTAATGCCTACCAACAGGGCACATGAGTTATAAAACAACTAAAGGAGAGCGATAAGACAAACCTCTTCAATTGCAGAAGCATGTTCTTCCAACCGCAAATCATGCAACTTAGGAAGAGCATTCGCAGCACATTTCCGGACATAAACCGCTGGATCCCTAGCACATTTACCCACAGCTGCAAGTGCAAGAGGTGCAATTACATGTAAGCGAATCCCCGCCATTGTACGAAGTGCCCAAGCTCTAACCAATGGATTTGGATCCCCCAAGTCCTTCTGAAAATAGTTGATCGATAGTAATGCTTCATTTGGACGCCTACATAAGCAATTTAAGCCAATAATGTAAATACATACACAAGTAGAAATGCACAAACAAAAGTGCCCACAAGCTAACATTCACATACTTTTCAGCATAATGTAGCAAATACAAGTAAACTAGCTTCTTCACTTCCGATGACTGTGACGCTACATTCTTCACCACCTGCCATTAGAATTCGTCCCAAAAAAATGGTTTAAAATCGATACAATCTACTAGATCACACAAGTTTAATTCAATCGATATGGAATACAAAAAATTTATCAAATGGATCAAAGAAAATATGCAAACCTGAGGGAAGAAATTGGAGACATCAAAGCCCTGAGCTATAAGAGCAAGGAGACGCTTAAGAGCTTCACATTTCTCTGATTCAAACTTGCTATCGAGAAGTGGAGCAATGTTGACGTCCTCCGGATCGTCATATAGATGAGCATCGGTGCCGATCCGGAGCACCACAGCTGAAGCTTTGCTCAGAGTCTCCGCCGTCGAACCAAACTGATTGAACATTTGATCAAATCAACCTCCGAAATTCAGAAAACAAAAAAAAAAAGAAAAAAACTTCAGCAAGTAAACGAGATAGAGACGATGAACGAACTTTTCAGAAGAGAAGCCTTGTGTTTGGGTGATGAGAATAGCCTTATCCAGAATCTGGATTGAAGTAAACCCGTATAAATTTTATTGGGCCATCTTAATGTAAACCGGTTTGTTTACTCGAATCAAGCCCATCAAGAGTGGGCCAATAATAAAAACCCTAAACCCATCTTGTATACTGACTGTATATGTATGTGAGTGTTTCTTACTCTATGCTTAATTAGTCGCCGTCTTCTCAATCTTTTGTTCTGATTAATTTCTTCTGTAAATGCTTTCCTGTAAAATGGATCTGGTTTTTTTTTTTTTAATGAATCCACTGAAATTTCAAATATTTGTGGGCGATGATTATAAAGAGAGAGGATTGAGTGGAGAGGATGAACAAAACTCTTATGGGATGGAGAAAAAATGCCCAAATCAAAATCGAAGGAGAAATGCATTTGATATAAATGTTCCTTTTTTCCCTTTTTTGATTTAGGGTTATTTCTTTCATCCCTTTCCCGCGATGACGGTCCTTCCCAATTGTACACTTGATATGAGCCCTTTTATATTTTCGTTTTATTGTTGTTGTGGGTTTGGTGTTCTTACACTGATTCTTTTCATAAGAACATATGAAAAAAAAAAAAAAAAAAAAAAAACTTTAAACGAAGCAGAGCATAATGATTCCATGAATTGAAGTATCGGTTAAGATCCAAAATAATGATTCCAGTAATAACAAAATAATGGACATGTCTTGTTAGAATCTGCTTAAGACACCATATTTAGCATCATTTTGAGATAATCGACCGATTTAGAGAGTTAAAATCTATGTCTTTGTTATTGGTACAATTACAAAAAAAAAATATGAGTGGATCCACCTGACTCTTTAAAATGACTGATTAATTTAATATTGTATGACCAGCCAGGGATACCATTGGATCTTGATGTTTGATTTAACCATACTCATTCCAAATGTATTCATTTAAAACACTATCAGTATCACCCTATTGGACAGTGATGATAATAAAAGAGTTTAGGGAGCTTAATTAATTAGAATCCTTGCGTTTTCTTCCGAGTATTGAAGCTCTTTGTAATCTAGGTCCACCTGTTCTCCATTTCTTGAAGGCTGACATCGACAAGTGAGCTGCTTCATACACTTAATAATTTGACAGAAACAAAACAAAAAGGATTGTTAATTTTAGTGTTGTTGGTACAAGCTTGAGTTGAGATGGTTAAAACTAAATTGAATATCCTGGAGTTAAAAAGCAAATAAGGCTTACAGTTTCTTTCTTCTTTAGTCAAAAACGACAAGTACTTTGAAGCTGTTATGTGAGTTGCTGTGTATACTTTTGTCAGTGCCTCCTTATATCTGATCTTAAACGCAGTCGATAGCAAGATCCCGAGTGTTCTATCTGTAACCCTGTTTAAACCAAAAGCCAGTATGATTACCACAACAAAGATTTGAACAAGAGTATTACTTTAATCCACAAGTTGTAATCATCTAGTTTTCATCTGTTTCACAAGTTAGTCAACTTGATTTCATATATCCATGCCTAATTCACACTTAAAAGAGCTATTTTTCTCAAGGATTATAAAGCAAATTGACACCAGAAAAACCAAATTTTATACTTGAAACCAATAGAGAGGGTAACATCAAAATGTGGGGACGCAGGTGAATAGTGTCGTAAAGGAACTCACAGTGGCTCTAACTTGCAACCGAACTCATAGAAATATTGACAGCGTGATCTAAGATCGACACATGCTGCGTCAGCCTGAACTTCAAGCCTAGTCCTGCAAACATCACAAATAAAACCATGAAAAGACTACTCTACAAGGCAAAAGAAAAAAATGCTTAAAGACTATCTGATCTTTATAAACATTTCATGGAGGCAGAAGAACCACACTCCAGAAAGAAAGGAATAAAAAAAAGAGAGTCAAATTGAAAAGCTACAAAATTTCGATATAGGTACTCCATTATCGAAAACACACAATTCCAATATTACAGTTAAAGCTACAGAAAATGCTTACTTTTGGTTGAAACAGGCAGGAAGGTTTATGGAAACAGCTTGCCTCAAATATAACTCATGAGCAAGCCAGAAGGGAACTTCTACTTTGGCTCCTTGTTCAGCCTGCAATAAACACAAAGAACATAGTTATAAAATTCATATCAGAAAGGCAAATATGAAAACATCCAATTTAACAAATTTTGCACCAGAAAATGAGAAAACTGACACAGTTTGTTTCTGCACTTGGATCAATAGTCACTCCATTTGCTGGTTTATGGAATAAAACCGGTACAAACTGCAATTAAGTAAACAATAGAGAGATCAGCTTTCTAAAATTTGATAAGAGATCTTCAAGCAAATCTATTGTAGAAGAAATATACCTCTTCCTCTGTAAGTATGTCATCAATGTCAAAGTACTTTGCCATTCTCTAAGCCTCTGAGATTGGATTATTGGTCTGCGGGAGCAAACCATAAAGGGTCTCAGAAATCAACCCATCATCAAATCAGAGACTTGAGATTTACAAACAAATCAAAATCTAAAGAGTTTAAAATAGTGCCAGTGAAGTCCAAATCCCTAAAACATCTGCTAATAGTTCAAATTCAATGCCTGTCCTGAGGGAATTTAGGGTTTTCTACATTCGCAGCAATCGATTCCATGCAACAATTCGATTTACGAGTAATTTAGGTAAAGTTTCTAAGAGAAACAATTAGGTCTATCAATTGTAATCGACACCAAACCATAAGAGAAGGCCAGAAAACGCTTACACAATAGGAATATCGAAGAAGCTTGCCTTTGGAGATAGATGAGGTCGGCGCAGAGTGGTGAAGAAACAATATCGGCGTTGAAGCTTTTATTATCACTCTCTCACCGGATGGATCAAACTTTATTGGATCACTGGGTCGACATTTAAAAAAGAAAAACTCCATTAGGTAAAAAAAATAAAAAAAATGGGGGGAAACAAAAGTGTGAAAATAATCAAAATTTCAGTTTAGTGTTTAAAAAAAAATATTTCTTATATCACTTTCAACATTTTCAGTAATACGTTTAAATGACAAAATGATAGTGATATAAAAAAGATTGTGAAATGGTGACAAAAACAAATTCAAACCAGATAATAAAATCATACTTATAAGTTATAGATAACATTGTATGCAATGTAATAAGATGGTCAGTGTTATCAAATGGTTTTCATAGAAAAAGTATATGAACATATCAAAGATTTGATTTAAACTCAATAAAATTGTAGAAGGATTTTTCATACTAACGAAAATAAAAACACAAGTTTAGTATATAAGTAAGTGGTAAATTATACAATGTGATTCGATATTACAAGCAAACCCACGTGATTTAAGAGATCTGCGGGATGTTTACAACCTTTTTCAACAGCCACTTCAGCTTCTCAATTCTCACACTCCAAATTACAGTAAAATTATTATGGAAAATACATAGTCAAAGTGGAGCCTCATTGTCTCTACCACTTGGAATGTTTCGATTTCCTCAATTCACTTTTAGACCTTGAAATTTTTTCCGACAAAGGTTTGTCCAAACTGCCAATTGGAAGGAACAATATTCCAAGAAGTGGAGGTTCTACGGTCGCTGGCTGTGACACGGAAGGAAAGTGACTGACCAACGAGAACAGCATTAGACTGCCAGTTCTGTCCCCAGTTCCTTGTCAAACTCATCCAACCAGTCTTTGATCCTTTCACGCTCGTCTTCACGATGTCTCCTGCTCCCGCCACGTTCGTGATCAACACCAAGTTGAAATAACGGTGACCGTTGATCGTGAACCTTATCCCTCCATTCTTCCTACATGCCACCCTATAAAATATCCCACATTTCTCAAACTTAAGCAATTTATATCATTGCTCCTATTAGATGTATCTAAACCGATCCAATCAAAAAAGAAAACTGATATCAAAACCAAGTTAACCTTTAGATTGAATGTTCGTTAAGTGTATATATATATATATACCTGCGGTAAGAGATGGGGACAATGCCGGCGCGATATTCAGCTATTTTGAGGAAAACGGGCATGGCAAGGTCGAAGTGAGCGCGTGGCGGGTTACACCAGCCGCCATTGTCGCTAGGTTGGGCGAAGTTTGGAGGGCAAAAGTTGGTTGCGGTTACGAAGACGGAAGGACTACCTGAATGACACCATTTAGGATCATTGACACATTTGATTTCAAAGCATGCGCCGCAGCTTTGGCCACTGTTGAACAATGCCGTGCTCAGCGCCGCCGTGTTCGTTCCGTACCCTTGGCTGTATAGATTTCCGTATCCGCAAGCTCCACCTAAAACAAACAACAAACAAAAATTTTACTTACATGGAAAACAGAGTGCTCTGTTTTTAGGTAGTTGGTATAACGATTAATCAGGTATAGTTTTTGAAATGTGTGTTTAAGGAGAGTGGACTGACCCATTGTTCCGGAAGCGTCGTCGCCTCCGTAGAATGTGGCGTGAGCGGTTTGCCAAGAGCCGCCGGAGTAGACTCCAGGGATTCCGGCGTCTGTGAGGCTCAAGAGGAGAAAAAGAGGGAATATGGTTAAGAGAATGGAAGGATTAGTTGCCATTTTGACTCAAATAGAGAGAGAGAGAGAATAAGAAGATTGTAGACTAGTTAAGAAGCTGAGTGAGGGACTTGATGAGGATGGTGGAAAAAAACACTTGTGACGATCGCTATTTATATTGGCGGAGAGAAACTCCAAAGTTAGTGAGATAGATAGATAGTATTGGCCGAATTTAGTAATTTCTAGACAAATATTTAGAAAGTAGATAGATGGTGAAAATATAGGTTAATAGAAGATCCTATCCGATTAATTCAGGGATCTACAATATAAATTAATGTGAGATAAACTCCAAATTAAAATAGATAAGTGCCAAATGTCCAACAAGGTACGAAAGTTCTACTGCTAAAAAACACCTGCTCATACAATATAAAACTAACAAATAATTAGTTAAGCACGTATAATTATTTGTATGTCAACTGATTAGTATAAACAAAACGATTTACGTAGATGCATGTTGGCTTGGTTATGTAGACGTACCGCGTACGGCGTACGTACCTAAACTATAAATGTATTAATTTGAAAAGTGTCGGAAATATAAATATTTATTCAATCATCGCCGAGTTTATTTATATATGCTCATTCATGCATATTTTCGTAGACCTTAAAATATTATATGAACACTAAAAAGGCACTGTTAACTACATAGTATATGATGCCAAGTCTAATGGATCTCAAAATTTTATATAGTTCCATTACAATATCTTTTTGTTATTAGAAATGATGTATCAAACTAAAACCATATAGTTTTATATGAAAACCATTTACAGCACTATATAAGTTATTATGAAATTATTTAAATTAAATTCATCGTGATAATTTTATAATTATAAAACAAAGCAACAAATAATAGTTGGGAAAATAGAAGTGAGTGAAGCATGAGATGGATATAAAAGAAGAGGAAAACAGTTGCGGTGACGGTGGAATAGCATTAAGGACATTTGGTGATGACTAGGCATATCTATGCACCAACCAGATCTTGTTATATCTGCCACATCATCACGCCAGCAAAAATTTACATACGTGTTATGTTAATTAATCAAAGTTTACAACTTCTCGTGGTTATAGATTTTTCTTTTTTTTGGGCTAGATATGAAAATGTGAAATAACTGTAATTCATAACTCATAAGTCATTTAGATTTAGTTTTTAAAACAAACTAAGTTCCATTTTACATAAAATAGTGTATACGTGTAATTAGTGACGTGTATATTATTCAAAAATGCACATGAACGCATAGAGAATAAGGAGTTTCTTTATCGTGAAAACGCATACGTAACCACTTCAACTTGCATGTGAATTTATTATCTACCACTACTCTCTCCCGACGATTTCTCGTCTTTCCATTTATTTCGATCCAATACAAAACAAATTTTACTTCTTATATTTTGGACTTTTCTTTTTGTTATGAATACAGATGCCAGCCAATTCTCAAATTTTCATTTCCAACTAATAAAACAACTTGACGATGTGCTATAACATTTGTTATGCACGTCCGTGTGTATTAAATGTTGTCACAACGTATGGAAGTCGCACATTAATGTGAAAAAAGTATGAAGTACGAAAACAGATCTGACACACACTGCTTGTACGGTGTACGATCCCGTATTTGACCTGACCATATGTCAATGAAAACAACTTAAAGGATCCAACCTGATAGCTCGATATAAGAATACATATTATATGATACATATTATATGTCTTTACAATTCGATTCGTTTCATTCATATTGACGAATATGATATAATCATATAAGCCAATTAATTTAAATCTCCTTTACGTTCAAGATCCACCACACCGAGGTGTCTTCCTTGTGCGTTACCTAAAAGGCTACAAGATATCATCGTAGATTCAACTTTTATAAATCAAAATGGTTTATAAATGAACCTTTGATCTACATAACTACATACTCTCTCTCTCTCTCTTTCAGAATACTTGATTTTCTAGAATTTTGTTTTAGTTTTTAAAATATTGATTTCCTAGATTCTTAAATATGTTTTTTATTAATTAATTTTTATAAATTTTAAACTTTCAAGAAACATTAAATCAAAGTGTGTGTGAAATGCTTAACTACTATTGGTTGATAGTTATGGAAAAGTGTTTGATATAAAATAGTAAGATATTTATATTTAAACATTAATTATTTCTTAATATTATTATGTGTAAAGAGTCTTAAAAAATCAAACATTCTGAAACAGAGGGAGTATTTAATATGATACATATTGTTTTGACTTAGAGAAACGTACGTAAGAACCTTTCATATTGTTTTGAGAAGAAATGATGTGTGTGCTTAATTTATAATGAAACAATATATGTTTAAATAATGAAATATCATATCAATTAACACAAACATGTACTGATGAACATGCTTAATAATTACTTAGGCTTAAAATACAAGTAAGTATAGATTGTTAATTGTGAACTCCAAGTCAAGCAACACATAAAATCATTCAAAATGATTTATTAAGAAACTTCTGATTCAACTTAAACATGATTAATTTACGTTTGTGTCTAAAATCTAAAATCTAAATGAACCTTTTGATATATAAAAATTATACATGATACATCACAAGCTCGATCGGAATTCAAACACCCATAATACATAATTATATGGACAACGTCAGTATATAATATATCGAAAATTTAGACATGACAAAGAAATAATGTCATATATTCTTATAATACGGTTAAACTGTAAATTCATCGCCGATAGTACGTACGACACACATTTCTTCTTTAGTGAAGTTAAATCGGGCCTCTAGGCCCAGATAAAAAAAACCTGTAAATCCATATATTAGCAACCAAAATTTCTGACCTAGCCCATACATTACAAGGTCGGACAGGATCGTGTTGACCCGGAGATTCGGATCCGTATTGACACCGTGAACCCACCCACCGATCCCACAATTTGGCTAAAACCCTTTAGTTAACCCTCAAAAAAAAAA
>VBRH01000314.1:77147-88604 GCA_014578085.1 Cardamine resedifolia | reverse complement strand
AAAAAAAACAGATTTCAGTTATTTGTCGAGATTTTGAGTGTAGTCCTGACTTATTATTGTCCGTCCGTGCAATTTACGAAATTACAGTTATGGACTTGGGAATATTGTAATTGTATAAAGTACCGTAATGAAAACAAAGAAGCCAGATAGACCTCACAGATCAGATCAAGTAATTAGAGGTAAATGTTTCAATCCCAATCTGTACAGATGTAACAAAAACCATTAAATTATTAATCTGTTGGAGATAAAATCGGGAAACGAATAACCAAAACCTTTCTTTTTAGGGTTTTAGATAAGTAAAAACATAGTTTGGTGAACAAGAAACCAATAAATAACTCCTTTTAGGTTTTTATAAAATTAACTCATGCGTTTTCGGAGTCGCTTCTCAGCAACCTTTGCCGTTTTGTTCTGTGGTTCAAGGACCAATGCGTGCCTGAAATCTGCAGAGATGATGATAAACCATATGTTATGCTCCATTTCTGTGTTCAAATAAGATTTTGACGATAGATTCATCTGGATAGCTAGATGATTTCAATCTTTAACATTCAAAACCTTTAAACCGGTATTTTGTTGGTTATGAATGAAGGAGCAAGTCTTTTAAATGTGAGAAAATTACAATCTGAGAGTAGCTTAATCAAATACCTGCAGCAGCTTCCTTGTACCGTACAAGTGATTCTCTAGCAGTCCCTCGTCTCAAATATGCCTTCACATTCTGTAGAAACAATAACTATAAGAATCAAAGCTTCCAACTTCTTTCAAGTCTGAATAATACATTGTATTTATAGTGACTGACTGAGTGATAATGAAATTGGATCCAAGAGCCATTAAGAATTAACCACAAACGAGGCTTATAGATAGTACAAATTCGTAAATGATTCGTTGTGTTATTTAGGGGTGGGCAAACGGGAATTTGGGTCGGGACGGGAACTTCCAAAACATAAACATGACAAACAAATAAACTATCAAAATTTGTTTGTTTAATAATAAAAAAATTAAAATTTAAAAACAACTCAACATAAGCTTTATAATCATCAACCATCAAAATCAAAATAAATCAAAACAAATTTTACCAATCTAAAATCCTAGTATACCAAGTAACTAATCTTCATATCCCCTCACATCATTTTTCGTTTACTTGTTTACCGAGTTCTATACATACAACGTCAACAATAATAGTAGCTAGATAAAAAAAACACATTTAAACATACAAAATATCAAAATATTTACATTAAAATAATAAAGTTATATTTATAGGATTCAATATTTCTAATTTTTTATAACTATATTTATGGGATATATAAAAATTATTATATATTATATATAATTTGTCCCGAATGGGATTTCGGAAATTCCCGTTCCCGTCCAGTCCCGTCCCATTCTCAAATGGGAATTGGAAGCTTGTCCCATACGGGAATATATTCCGGGAATGGGACGGAAATTTCCAACCGGGAACGGGAATGGGACGGAACAAGACGGGATGGGACGGGAATTCTGCCCACCCCTAGTGTTATTAATATGGTTACTAAGCTTTTCAAAGCTCTTATGTCACCAAATCCAAAAAATATAAACTTAAAAGAGTTTTGATCTAGCTCAAGTGTAATCGCACACAGAAAACCATGTTAAAAACACAATGTAATTACAAAATTAAACTATGCAGGATGGATAAATAAGGAAAGGTTAGCTAATCAAGTTCTCACCTTCTTATCGATCAACATGGCCTCGGTACAATCTTCTTCAGCTTGTTGGAACCTATAAACAAACTCTCAGGTCAGAAAACCATAATAAATTATCTTCAGATCAGAATGAAAGGTATGAAGAGAACAAGTACCGGCCAAGTTCCAAGAAAGCTGCAGCTCTATTGCAAAAATAAGTAGCATTTGCTGCATTCAGTTTTATAGCTTCAGTATAAAAATTTACTGCCTTATTCCATTGTCGCCCCTTGTATGCAAGGTTGCCCTGGAATTACAGTTATCCAACGTAACTTTCTTTCAAAATAGATCATTCCAAACTCCAACAGCATATGGATCAGAACTAGAAAAGATTTTTTTCTTGTTTAGAAGAAAGCACAAAAGATATATTTTTACCTTTTCCTTCATAACTTCAGAAGCCTCCATATTACCATTGCAGTCAGACAATGGAGCTAAGTTGGACGCAATTTCGGCTTGGTCTTGAAGGGATGCATATACATCGAGAATTGTATCGAGAAGGAACTTATCACCTCCATAGTAAGTAAGAAACGACACAGATATTGGACGGTCACTATGTTTCCCTAAAGGAATTGTAACCTGTAGAATATGTATATATATGTGTTATGACTAAAGACTCAAGAGTAACAGAAAGCGAACAAGAATGTTCTCCAAGCATTGAAAGAGAGAAAGAGGAAATGGGAATATACCTGACAGCATCCAGACATGCTAGCAATGCTGGAGAGTGCATAATTTCGATCAAGAAACTCATTCAAAGAGTTTTTGTTCTTTGTGTTCAGCTTTGGTGGGGGATCAGCAACGGTGGGGATCACCAGAATTCCATCTTCCTAGTAATAAGATACCGGTATATGGTTCATCATAACACTATAGGACTACAAAAGTAGAGTAGAAAACCCCAAAAATGAAATATATACAATCTCTTCAATTTCTGTCTTTCAGTGGCAACATGTTCTCAAGACACTGCTGTTACGGCTTTGAGAAATTTAAACGCCTGAAAATCAAAGGGTTACCTTTAGAAGGTTCTGAATGGTGGCCCGCATCTCAGTTTTCACTCTGTAGAGAGATTTGATGCTCTCGTTTTTGCTCTTCAGAGCTGTAACAACATCATTGGAGAATCTTGGCCCTAGAAACGATTTGCATGTTTGCGACCATTCTTCATGATTTGTTTTGAACTCATGCCTGGTTGAAAGAAAAAACTTCTTTTTTCAACAAGTGCATATAGCAGAATTTTAGAAGAAAACTAGTTACACAGGAAAGAGAGAACAACAACATTTTATGTTACCAGTGGAAAAGGAACGAGAGAGGGAAAATAGTATTATCGATGCGGTGAAAATTTCAAGAAGACAGAAATGAGTGAATTTCCAAAAGGAGCAGCCTTCTTAAATACCTTTGTATAGATAACATCACAGATGACAGAGCCTTCAAAGTTGATGCTGAATTTTGCGATTTTCCAGATTGCTCACAGAATTCCGCAAGACTTGGTACATTTGAAGCGACATATTGACCAACGTTTATATGTTTTGAAGTTTGGTCTGCACGAGCCAGTGTTCAAGAGTAAGATATGAATCTTGAGGAGTTTAAGAGACGGAAACAATACAAATGCAAACTTACAGCCAGATAGATTTTCAATAGCCTTTCTGACAACATGCATAGACTTTTGCTTAGGAATGTCAGAGAGCTCAAATAAATCATCCGCGAAGATTAAAGATCTTTGCCTTTTATGTGCTACTGCACTTAGATTTAGTAAGGCATGCCCAACTTGACACAAAGTGGATGGGTCACGAGCAAACCATCCTACAGAACAAATCAAAAGAAAAATAATCAGGGAGGCAAACGCATAGAATAACATTTACCACGGAAATTACTATAAAGGAAAGGGATTTGACAAGTACAAGGGTTCTTGATTCGTTATAAATACACTTAAAACTTCCAATCGATGAATGTAATAATTTGCTAAACATTGTCTTTTTTAAAAAGGGGGAAAAGAATGTAAAGTACCAACAGTCTCTAGGCTCTGAGAATTGGGCAAAACTCCAACTGAAGAAACAGTTCCCTGAGATGGCCGGAAGCCGAGAATACCACAAAATGATGCTGGGATTCTAACACCGCCAGAGGTATCGACCCCTGCAAATCAAGCATTTTGTGATTTACCACAAATAAATACTATTGGTGGTAACCATAAGTAGACCAACAAGAACAATTGCCAAGAGATTAACAATACCAAGTGCAAAGTCAACGAGTTCAGCCCCAACAGAAACTGCAGAGCCACTGGAACATCCTCCAGGAACGTTAGATGGCATCAACGGATTAATAGGAGTGCCATAGTGCTTGTTTTCTCCAATAATACTGTAAAAATCACATTCAAAACCCAAATTATTTCGAATCAATTACCTAAGACTCATTTCACGGGCAGATTTGATGGGAGGGAAACTTAAAAAAGAAAAAAAGAAAAAAAAAAGGAGAAATACCCAAAACCCAGCTCATCCATGATTGTCTTGCCAACACAAGTAGCACCATTTTTCAAGAGCGTAGTGACAACCACAGCAGTTTTCTCAGCAGCGTCGTGAGTCTTCTTCCATTGTGGACTACCAAATCCTGTGATGTAATCCTTAACATCGAACCTGTCAACAAGCCATAGATTTCTTCATTCGTAGCATCTGACTTCGTCTAAGCAAGTCAAAATTTCAATCGAACCACAAAGTTCTAAACTTTAAAAGCGAGATCATCATTATATAAAGAAGAAAAGAAAAAAAGTATAATTCAATTCGATATTTGATTAATAGATTTGAGAGAGAGAGAGATATGCATACGCGTCGGATATGGAGAAGGTAAGACCAGAGAGAGATTGTTTAGCAGCAGGAGGAGGCGGTGGAGGAAAAGGAAGAAGTTCGAAACGATCTAAGAAAGCACCAAAGTCTTCTTCTCTAAGAGCTTTAATCCGTCGCTTCCGAGTCTCCGCCAGAATCACGATCCCAGCCACCGTCACGCCGATCACTACCCATACCTTTGGATTCGACGCATTGCTTTGAATTAAAGTCAGCGTATTCGACATAACGCGATCTAACAGAAGGAACGAGAAAGAAAGAGAGACAAAGGGTTTTAGGATTTTAGAAGGGTTTAAGAGAGAAAGGGGGAAGAAGAGAGACGACGGATTTAGAAGAACATTAAATGCTATCGTGCGCGTGTTAACTTTTTGTTTTAACCTTATAATTACGAGTGATGACTCGGTGAGCCGTGAACTCGAGTCGGTGGGTGCTCAAGGCGAATCTTCTTCTTTTGGAGTCAGTCCTGGTCTACAAAATTGATTGATATGAGAACAAGCCAATAAACGAGTTTTAATGAGTAAAAAAAGAGGAATATTAATCTTAATCCCTTTTTCATTTGTTTTGAATAAAGTGTATAATTTGATTTACTTTTTTGATTTAAAATTTTTTTTTTTCCCATTTCTCTTTAATGAACTTTGTTAAGTTTCCATATTCTATAGCCTTGCGCATCAATCCAAAATTTTTACTTCAGTCATACGCATACCAATCCAAATTTGAATGGATAAACTGACATGTCGATCCGGATTTGTTATCTTGTAATTATATCAGTATCATACCACATTACCACTAATTGAGTTTAATCTATAATAACATGATGTTTGAATTGTAGGAAGAAAAAAACGACGAACAGAAGAATATTCAAAGATGGATACAAATACCATAGAGTTGAATATGTATTAGCCAAGAAAAACTGAATAGCCACCAACAAATAAAAAAAAACTATATATATATTGTATAAAGCGTTCAAGAATGAACATGTTAAAATAGAAAACCTAAGCAACGAAAGGAAAGAGTGAATATTCTATTCCAATCCAAAGTAAATAAACGAAAAGGTAAATATAAGTTGTCAACTATGGTATTTACTATTTACAGAGAACGAATAAAGTTAGAAAGTAAACGACGAAAATTTAATTCAAGGAGAAAAGGACATCAATGTGTCATCGTCCAAAAGAGAGTCGATGTCAATCAAATCGTCTTCTTCACAGTTTACTAGTTCCTCTCTATTATTTATCGATGTACTTGATGAGGCCTGCACAACAATTTATCATCACAAGAACGTTCAACAAAATTTGATAAATTGATGTTTTATGCTATGGGTCTTGCGTACCTCGTTTTCACGGAACCCCTCCACAACGGTTAGGAGTCTACGGTATTGATCCCGTGCTTCTGGGTACTGAACCATTGACTTAACTCGAGTGAGAGCTTTTTCAAGCCTTTCCTCGGTTTGTTTTCTTCCCTCTTTAAGAAAATCATAGTCATCTTCTTGTGGGATTTTAGGACATATAGCTGGTACAGGCAGTTCTGGTTCAACGGTTTTGGCGACTGCATTACGTTTAAACCCTCTTAAGCCACTACCTTTACGTCTCCAACGCAAAATGATTTTCTCTAGTAATCCCACAGACCAAATGATTGTCCGGTATTGTTTCCGAACTTGATGTCCTCTCACATGAGCCTAAAGGTAAATGTAATAAGATTCCAATAATATGAAAACAGATAAAGACTTGAGGAAAGAAAAAAACCTAATGAAAGGCAAACCTGAATTTTAACGACTCTTTGTCGTATTAAAAGAAACTCTCTTCTCTTCTTCCAACCACGATATTTTTTCTGGATATGGGTAGCAGCAGAATGAACAGAGACATCACTGTGTCCTGAACTCTTAGTTTTAGCAGCTGCAAAAGAAACAGCTAACTTGTCGGAGATATCAATTTCATTGACAAAGTCAGACAGCTGTTTCCGCTGGAATGATTGCATCCTGAATACTTGATGAAGACGATCAGCTGCTTGTGTAGCATTACGGACTGCTGTAAGCGAATCCTTCAAGGAAAGTGTTTCTGGTACATCGCCATAGCTCATAGGAGCAGCGGTTCGCTCAGAGACTGTTTGAACAGCTTTTGCTCCAGAAGAGTTGACAGAGTTGTTTTCCTTTGAGTCCACTGTTAGTTTCTCAAGATAACTAGTTAAGGAAGACTCTGCAAGAAAACCTGAAATTCCCCTGTGCCCATTTACGTAAGCCAAGTCAGCAGCTGTTTTACCCAAAGGAAGCTCTGGAGATGGATCCGTCAATGCCCCAGCATCAGCACCTAGAGACACAAGCACAGCTACAGTTTCCTCCCTGAAGTTAACAGGAAACAGAGTTAGTTTAATTTGTTGTGGACAAACACCAACTAATAGCGTCAGAGATGCATCAAAGCTGAGCATCTTAAAAGAAATGCAAAACCTCAAATCATAAAGTGTGAACTTCCAAATCCAAGACAAAGAATGAGGTAATAATGTTCAAAGAAAACTGAAGAAAGGTGAGATAGAGGTCTTTACCTGCCACTAAACGCAGCCCAGTGAAGGGCGGACCACCCATTTGAATCACGGAAGTTAATGTTAACTCCTGCTGCTAAAATAGGTTTAATAGCCCAATCGTACCCAAGCGCTGCAACAAAGTGTAAAACACCCTGTCCATCTTCATCCAGTATGTTTGGGCCTTTACCCTCTTCAGTCACTTTGTGGATGAGCCATATATATAGTTGTTCTTCAAACTGTTCCCTAAATATCCGTTCTGTTGAATGTCTCTCATATGTCCCTGGAAGGAGATACTCCTTTTCCTCCTTTAGCAACATAATTTTACTGATTTTTTTTCGTTTCTCCCCAACATCTTGAAATATATGGTGTTCGTGAACAGAAGCTCTGTGAGAAAGCAGCTTCTCAAACCGCAACTGAAGTGATGTTTCATTTGTATAGGTACCATAAATATCAGCAGCATCGATTTTTTGGATAGAACCAGAAAGGAAATCAAATTCTCGTACTTCACTGCAAGAAAATCTGTTGGAACATGTAACATAAAAGGGCACTTGACCAGCTGTATGCGGAGGAGCATGACAGCAAAGAACGCCGTCTACTAGAATCTCAGCAGGAACCTCTACTTCACCAAACATGCATGACCAGTTATATTTTGCTACTTCTAGCGGACTAAGCAGAAATGTCCCAATAACCATGACCTGCATAGAGTGATTCATGAGAAAGAAATTAGTCCCCACAACAAAACAACTAAAAATAGCTGAAAACAGAGAGCTAAAAGAAATCATCACAACGGAAAAGCATTGCTAAAAACAAAAACGAAAAGCAGAATGAAACTGCTGCAAGAAAATCAATAACGGACTTTCAACTCTACCACCCAGCTGAAAAGGTTGGAATATTAACCAGAATATAGCACAATATATTTTGCAACTGCTTCAAAGTTTTAACTCAAAAATCATTTGGAAGATGGATCAACAAAACGTCTGAACAGAATGGTACACCACCAAACAATTTTCCCAAATATGAACAGTTAAGTTACCTCAACTTCTGCGTCTGTTTGTGCACATTTTGGCCAAAAGTCAACTATGGTGAAACGCTGATCCTCAGAGAGAGAAGGGCTCAATGAGGGCCTGGTTGCTGCAGTTTCACGTTCAACAGTGGTCCAAGCAATATCACCAAGTGAAGACTGCATCTGCAAATCCTCCATCTCACCAAGTTCTTTACTAGCCCACCGAGAAAAACTATCGACTTTTTTCAAACTATCTTCTTTTCTCAATAATGCTTTCTTTACAGATATATATTCAGATTCCATGCCTGGAGAAGCTTTATAACTAATCCCAAAAGGTTGCTGATTTTCACTGCCAAGGAGGCTAGAAAATGTCTCAAAATTATCTTGTGCACTTTGCTCAAATAACGCAAGATCAATGTCATCAGTCATTCCAGAATGTGAAACCAGATCCACGGGCCAATCTTGCAATGGCAGATCATCCTGAAATAGAACATACAAATATGAGTATCTCGAAATCAGAGCACTTTAAAACTAATCTTCATGACTGTAATTATGCGAGCTTGAATAAATAACTTTTCTTTCAGAGTAGGTACCGCCAGACAAATTTATCTTCAACCAATTACCTTTACAATGTGTCAATGACAGAAATGATAACCCTGGGGAAATTGCTAATAAGGAGATGTTAAACATACATAAATTTGATATAGCTCCGAGGTTTGATATGCTATGACATCATCATGCATTTTTATGCTTTTTCCTCACAGTACATCTCCCCCTTTTATACATTTCTTAACATCCATGGACACTTTCTCTATACTTTCAGCAACAAAATCTACAAAAAGCTTTTGCATGAATAATTATAATAAGCATGGCTACAGTACCTGCCAATTTAGTTGGGTTTGAAGAGGAGTTCTAAGATGCTCTGCCTTTAACAGCCCACCTTTGTCTGTATTTTCTTCCACCAGCATTGATTTGCTATTAGAAGGCTGCACCTGAGTCAACAAATTATTACAACAAGGTTGATCATGGTATCTTGTCACTGAATTCTCAACGGCATCCCAAGCGCAGACATCAACTAATCTTTGGGAATCACTTTCTCTAACTCTGGTCCCGTGAACCTGTGAAACATTACGCATGCCAGGAGCTGATGTCCAACCATTGCGATTTCCTAGACAGGAAAACAAAGGCACTCTTAACAAAAATGCATACTGTAAACCAGAAAGAGAGCTGAGTACCCCAAACAGAGCTTGTATAGTTAAAATTTTAAGGTAAGGAGTACCAGCTTTAGGTTCACGAGATGCTCGTAAGACGGAACTTGCTTGGTGACTATCCCCTGCGCCAAAACTGATATAAGGTGGTGTTGAAAATTAAATGCATAACCAAGAGCATGTGATGTTTACAAATATGTAAATCACCACACCTCACAAAGTAGGATTCTTCCATAGAAAGAACTACATCTTTGATCAAAAGATACCAATCATACAAAATGATAGAAAAAAAATACCAGAATCAGCATCTTCACATAATGATGACAATGTACTGGTTGGGCTTGCTGTTGAATCAATATTCACTGAAGCTGTGCCATTTACAGAATTTGAATTGCTTTCTTTCATTCCAATACTTGTCCGGTTACCCTGTATAATTTACAATATAAAATGAACTTAAGAAAACTGATCAATAGAAAAGTAAACTAAAAAGAAAACTGTAATGTTAAATGATGGAAAATTATATTAATACTAGTAACAGCGCAGACAGTAAGAGCTATACCTTAACCTCCAAGTAGTGTACGAAAACAATATGCATCAAGTTTCTGTAACAATACAGCATAAAACAGAGTATGTAAGTACAAAACTGAGAACACACTATGTATCAAGAAGCAAAGCAAACTCACACAAGCAACTTTTAAAGATTGCAAGAAAATAGTGAGCCAGTTGGTATTTTGATATTTCACACTTAACCCATTAAGGCATCTCAGAGATCTAAAGGAAAAAAAGACAAAGTAGCGACTATATCATGAAGGTCCACTGCCTTATTCTAATCTTTAAACCCAATGAGATGAGGTTTCCCTATAATAGCACCTTGAAAATTGTGATCTAAACAAACCCTTTTCTGTTCGATCTTAAAGGGTCATTATACACAATAGAACAAGAAAAACTGAAAAATGAACAAAGTCGGACTCACTGTTCAAGCATCCAGTAGCAACGTCTCTGGAAATTCTCGTTGCCTTCCCCATGTGCATAGTAACAATGTAGCACATCAATGCTTCCTACCTATATACGCTTTAACAATTTTACTCCCAACAATTTACATACATTGCACAATCAACTAATTTATTCCAAAGCCGGGAGTAGAACCAAGTAACAGGTTCCATGACTGAAAAACACTAAACTATTAAGCAGATATCAATAAAATTTCTAACCTTCAGCTTCTCATGAGCTTCTTTTATCGTTTTCCCATCCTTCTTCTTCCTCCAGTTATGCCCATCTTTTCTAAAATATCTCAGCACCTTCCTATCAAAAAGAAAGAGTGAACCACCTACAAGGGAGGGGGAGTTGATGTAAGTTTACAGAAGAAAGGAATATTTAAAAGTTGTATATTGTTGCCATTATAAGCAATATATAAAAATTTACTTCTCCTTGAAACAAACATAGGATGAACAGAGAGGTGCAAGTATAAATTTTCAGCCAGCACATGTGTAACATAATGTGTGCAAAAAGGTTTACTGCTATGCATAAAATTCATCCTAATCCTAGTAGTTTTCAATAATGGAAGACTAACTAGCTATTTTATTATCCAGACGATAGACAACAAGATATATTGCAACAAAAAACGAGGGAACTCGGCTACAAACATACTGGCGGGTCGGCTGGGAGACTCTGATGCTATATGAAACTTCTGAGAGTTCTGAAGAATTTCACAAATCTCAGCAGGCCTAAGCCACCTGTGTTGAGCTTCTGACAGCAACTGTTCCATATCTGCGAATTCATAGAGGTTAAACATATATTACTCCTAACACTTTCTTGAATCCGAGTAAATTTTCCCAAATAAAACAGCCGTTAAGACTATTACGCTACACTAACAAAATATCAACCCCCAAAGCAACAGAGCAATTCAACCTTAACGCAGAAATTTCAGTAATCTATTTAAAATGGGTAAATTACTTTATTTCCTCGCAATTACAGATCAAGCAGACAAAAAAGTTAAAGAAAAATTCGACAAACATGCCGAACAACACTAGTAAGAAAGTGAAGTGAGCCAAGTTCTTCTCGACGCGAGCTCGATTCCTTCGCCTACCAAATATTGCAGCTAGAAAAACAAACGATGGCAACACAAAGCCGAATCGAAGCTAGCAAAGGAACCAAACGACGGAGGGAAATAAACACTGGATAACGAAATTAAAAAAAAAAAAAAA
>VBRH01000314.1:42641-64810 GCA_014578085.1 Cardamine resedifolia | reverse complement strand
GCCAACAAAAAAAAAAAAAAACTGATCTATTTAAACACAGCCATTTCACTAACTCAACCACATTTTCTCAATTTCTTCTTTCTTATTCACCAAACCAGTGATCACAGAGAATCAAACAATGGCCGCCTCCTCCGCCGTGATTTCTCTACTCCTCCTCCTCGTTCTCTCTGTCTCTTCTCCTTTTGTTCATGGAAACTCGGCACCGGCCGTCGATTGCGCCACCGTGATACTAAACATGGAGGGATGTTTATCCTTTGTGGCGATCGGGAGTAAAGTGGATAAACCTGAAGGAACGTGTTGCTCCGGTCTCAAGACAATTCTTGATACCAACGCTGAGTGTTTATGCGAAGGGTTGAAGAAGAGTGGCTCCCTGGGAATCAACGTCACTAAGGCCTCTACTCTTCCCGTTCTTTGTAAACTTAATGCTCCTCCGGTTTCATCTTGTCAATGTGAGTTTTCTCTTTATCTCTCTGTTTTTTTTTTCTTTTTCTTTTTTCGTCAACCAAATAATCTCATTTCTTAAAAAACAAAAATACACAATTAATCTCTTCATCTCTCTCTGTTTCTCGAGTTTTTAGATCCCTGATTTTGTTTGGTTTATTTTTCCTTCTGATTTCGCTTTGCTCTCTCCTGTAATTAAAAAAAATTGATTAGGAACCTTTTTGATCCTTAAGATAAGACAGATTTTAGTTTTATTTCTTTCGCAGTTATCTGATTAACAGAGATTTTTTGTTTTTTTGTTGCAGTGTCTACTACTCCTGCTGCGCCAGGTATTTGTTTTTGTCTTTCTCTTTGTTGATTTCATTCTTAATCACATTTTTATTTGTTTTTGCGTTAACAAGCCATCTGAAAATATTTTTCTATTGTACAATTGATTTTTTTAATTATTATTTGCTATGTGAAATTTTTGATTTGGTAATGCTTTCATGAAGTTTGAATCTTTGGACTTCTTGCTTGAATCATGTTTTCATTGGCGTTATAACAATAAAGTAGGGGAATTGTAAAAGTTAAATTGCCATTAAAATGTTGTCTTTTTATTTTTACATATTAATTAATTAAATTATAGCAAAACTGATTGAAATAAAAGTCTGATCATAATTTCGATTTTATGTGATGTTGATGTCAATGGAGCTCAGTGCCTCTAGATGCTATTCCCTTGTTTGCTTATCTCAGGTGACCATCACAACAAATATAATATTAAAACTTGTGTGGATGTGATCTCTAAGTCTAATGCATGTGATGAGCCATGATCCTCTCTAAGTACATGAAAAAGGCTTTGTCAAAATCTCCATTTAGTTGAGTTTGATCATATAGAGTAGTTGTATGATTTATTTACTTATTCGTTCTCTCTGCTAACCTCTTTGAAGCTTTATGATATATACTAAACTTGGTTAATTGTTTTTGACTAATCGCCTTGTTATCTTTTTGTGACAGTTCCAGTTCCTGCTGCTGGATCAGGATCAGGACAAGCCTCTGCTCCGGCTCCAAGTCCCTCCCAAAAAAGCCCTGGCTCTTCATTGATCCCAATCTCTGGCTTGTCATTTTTAGTCAGTGGCGCATTGGTCATATTGTTCTCCCGTATCTAAAAATATCGAGAGCCCTTTACTTTTTTAGTTGAGTTAGACCTTACTTAATTGTTTTTAGTTATGTTGTTTCCATTAAGACTTGGTTTTAATGTGTGTTTCGTCACACATTGGTGACTTTTTTATTTATTTGAGTTGAGTGGTGATTTTATCTAGATTTTGTTCTATTAAATCACAATCGCTAAACCATCTAAGAAAAAATATTCAAAATCGAATTATGGAACAGATGATGTTATTAGCAATCTCGACAAATTTGTCAATGTGATTTGGAATAAGGCCATTTTTAGTTTTGTGTCAAAACGTGGCTAATCACACAGGAAATATAAAAAACGCAATTTTCCAAGGCTCGTAACCGTAAAATCGATATAGGAAGATAATTAGGCAAATAAGAAAACTTCTTAAATATAAAAACTTTGCAGCCGTCGAGTCTCGAACACAAATTCAAATGGCGGAGGTTAGAAAAAGTAATCCTCGAGAGGAAGAAAAGATAACCCGTATAATTAATCCTGTATAGACTCTAAACCGGTCATACTTTGTAGACTTGTCGTTCATATTTAGCGTCATTCGGTTTAAGTTCAAAGCTATTACATTTATGTGCTCCCTATTATATAATGCCTAGTAGGCTCTTATGGTATAAGATTTCTGAGTCAATGTGTAAAACCTTTCAGATTTCTTTCTTTATTTGGCCTTTATTATTTAGAATAAAATGACTCGTTTATAGGAATACGAATATGTATACAAAACATTTGAACATCTTCTTAAATAAAATTTTGAAAACATTTGAACATCTTCTTAAATAAAAATTTTGATAACATTTGAACATGCATGCATACATATCTGCCAAAAATGGAACAATACATTGAAGAGAAAGATAGGTAGCAGTGGAAATTAAATACAAGATAGCAGAAGAAGAAATGAAAAAAAAGAACAGACACCATACAATCAAAAACTAAGATTTATTACTTCTTGTTCGACTCATGTCGAGAAGAATAACCATGGAGTTCAAGCTCAACATTTCAAACACAGTCGTTAACACACTACCGACTTTAGTCTTCTTCTTCTTCGTTCTTCTTACATTCCAAATTGCAGAAGCCAAGATTCATCATCACACTTTCACGGTATTGTAAAAACAATTTTTTTTTACAAAATTTAAGAGAGGAAATCCTGATTTTAATATCGAATATATCAATATATAAACAGATAAAGTCAAAAGCGTACACAAGACTTTGTATAATAGCAAAAAGATATTGACGGTGAACGGAGAATTTCCCGGACCGACGTTAAACGCCTACCGTGGAGATAAGCTCGTCGTCAATGTCATCAACAATGCAAATTACAATATTACCCTCCACTGGTAAACACTATGTTTGAATCCCACTTTGAAATCATATTGCCTAATGTTTATATGATGTAGAGAAACATGTTTAACGTTTTAGGCACGGAGCAAGACAAATCAGGAATCCGTGGTCGGACGGACCCGATTATGTGACTCAATGTCCGATCCGACCAGGAGAGAGCTATATATATAGAATTGATCTTGCGGTCGAAGAAGGAACGATTTGGTGGCACGCTCATAGCCAATGGGCACGTGCCACCGTCCATGGAGCCTTTATTATATACCCCAAACGCGGCTCATCCTATCCTTTTCCTAAGCCTCACCGCGAAATCCCTCTCATTTTAGGTACGAGATTTAGTACATTTTGACTGTTTAGTGGATGCGTGATTGCGTTACGAAACTCAAAATGCTAATCAAAATGTTCATATTGTTATGGTGTAACGTTACGTGACAATTGACAGGTGAATGGTGGAAGAAGAACAACATAATGGATATACCAACAAACGCTAATAAAACCGGAGGTGAACCAGCCATATCTGATGCATATACCGTAAACGGACAACCCGGTTATCTATACCCTTGCTCTAAGCCGGGTAAGCCTCTTCCAAGCTTCAACTACACAAGCTCAAATCTATCAATCAGAAGTTCACATATTTTCTTTGTAATTACGAATCAGATACATTCACAATAACGGTGGTGCATGGCCGTCAATATCTTCTCCGGATAATCAACGCCGTGATGGACGAAGAACTATTCTTTGCAATTGCAAACCACACCTTATATAACCGTTGTCGCCAAAGACGGTCTCTACTTAAAACATTTCGAATCAAATTACTTAATGATCACTCCAGGCCAATCCATGGACGTCCTCCTCCCCGCAAACCAGCTTTCCGGCGGCTCGAGCTTACTCCTCCGCCTTTGGTGCCGGTTTTGACAAAACCACCACCACAGCCATCTTACAATACGAAGGTGTTTCTTTAAACCAAAGTCAACCGGTTTTACCCTATCAGCCTCCTTACAATCGTACCGAGGCAATCACTCGGTTTACTAACCAATTCAGAAGCCTTCGATTCGGTGACCGTCCGGTTAACGTCCCGGTTAAAGTCGACACTCGTCTTCTCTACGCGATCTCCGTGAACTTGATGAATTGCACCGACGATAAACCCTGTACCGGTCCGTTCGGGAAGAGATTCTCGTCGAGCGTTAACAACATCAGCTTCGTAAATCCATCGATTGACATTCTCCGAGCTTATTATCGCCGCATCGGAGGCGTTTTCGAGGAGGATTTCCCGAGATATCCGCCGTCGAAATTCGATTACACCGGTGAGAATCTTCCGTTTCCGACGAGGTTCGGGACGAAAGTGGTGGTTCTAGATTATAATACAAGCGTCGAGCTGGTTTTACAGGGGACGAAGGTGTTGGCCTCAGATAATCACCCGATCCATCTCCATGGGTATAGCTTCTATGTCGTGGGTTCGGGTTTTGGGAATTTCGATAGCCGGAAAGATCCGTTGAGGTACAACCTAGTTGATCCACCGGAGGAGACCACCGTTGGAGTTCCCCGTAACGGCTGGGCCGCCGTCAGATGCATTGCTAATAATCCAGGTCAGTGATCACTCTACACTTTGCTACGTTTCATAAGCGATTAGTATTTTTCGTTCATTAGTTACATAAAATAAACAAAAAAATTCCAAAAATTTAAAGTAGTACATTGCGTTGAAGATTTAGCAAATCTCAGTAGAGATAAAAAATGAATTTCCTGAGGTTTTGTTTTATTTATTTATGTAGGGGTGTGGTTGTTGCATTGCCATATAGAGAGACATGCCACATGGGGAATGAACACAGTGTTCATCGTGAAGGATGGACCGACGACATCATCTCGTATGGTCAAGCCTCCTCCTGATCTGCCTTCTTGTTAGTTAATTACTTGATTTATTATAAATGTTTGTATCAAGAAAAGTTTTGTGGTCTATTGACTATTATGTTAGATTTTTTTTTTTTTGGTTTTGATAAAGACTTTTAATTTAAATACATTATCAAGTTTAAACTCCGATCTTAACATGACAGCCACACTAAAATCATTTGGGAAAAAATTCCCGACTGTGTTAATTTTATTAATCCCAGTTAAAAAATTTCAGATATTATTGACCAATTTTCGGGGGTATTGAAATTCAAAATTCAAATCTACTACACGTGAATACTGAATGATAGGGACAGAATAAATGGAGGGAAAACAAAACGAAATTTCTACGAAAGATTCAGCTGGCGTGGTTTTCCAGCGCACGTTAGATCCCATCATTCGACAAAAATATAAAAGTTTAATTTAAAATTCTGTCAACATTTATTCTCTCTCCTCTTGTTGTACGCCATTATTTAGCCTTGGACAACGGCAACCGCCGCCGGCAGATACGACGGCGATTGAGCTCAGATACTTTCCACTCCGCATTTGAATTTTTAAAGCTGGGCAACTCTTAGTGAGGACGACTTATCGGTTGCTTTCGAGAAGCTAACCACCGGGCTCTCTCTTCATCTTTTCCAAGAGATTGTCTAGTTTCGTGGAAATTTCTCCGTCATTACCGGTTTTTATTGACTAGGATACGAAGAATCTCTTCGTTTGTGCTGTGTATTTTTCGACATTTAGGTTTGCTAGTTACGAAAAGCTTGTCGTTCGTGGCATTGTCAAGTCCCAATTCCCTCGATTGGGCATTTTAGTATAGGAGATTAGGGTTTTTAGTGAAGGTTTAGTATAGGGTTATGTTTCTGAGGTAGAATCTCTGATTTCTAGGCTGATCAATCAAAATGCAGATGGCACAGTTTCTTTCACTGGTCCGAGGTGAATCAGCTGAGCCTCCACGTGAGATTACCTCACCCTGTAACCTCATCAGCGAGTCTGGTTCAAATGGGTGGCTTATCCGCTTTTTTGATTCGTCATTCTTCTGTGAGTGGATTGCGGTCAGTTATTTGTACAAGCACCAGCATTCGGGTGTGAGAGATTACTTATGCAATAGGATGTATACACTTCCTTTATCCGGTATTGAGAGCTATCTGTTCCAGATTTGCTACATGATGGTGCACAAACCAAGTCCCTCTCTTGATAAGTTTGTGATAGATATCTGTGCAAAGTCGCTTAAAATAGCACTGAAAGTGCATTGGTTTTTGTTGGCGGAACTTGAGGATTCTGATGATAATGAAGGCATTAGCAGGATTCAAGAGAGGTGCCAAATTGCAGCTACTCTGATGGGTGAGTGGTCACCTCTTATGCCGCCACAGAACGAGCCTTCAACTCCAGGGACCAAGAATCTGGTCCTTAATAAATTTTTATCATCAAAGCAGAAGCTCTTCTCATTGAATTTATCTCCTCCCACCCAAAAGTCTTTGCTATTCTCACCTTCCTCAGGGAGGAACTTGCAGGATGATGGTAGTCAATTGTCTGCGGACGACAATAAGATTTTTAAGAGACTAATCCCAAGTCCTAAAGTTAGAGATGCTTTATTGTTTAGGAAGTCAGCCGACAAAGATGACGTGGAAAGTGAAAAGGAAGGATTCTTCAAGAGACTCTTGAGGGACAGCAGAGGTGAGGAAGATGAACAATTGTCAAACTCAGAGGGTTTCTTTAAGCGACTTTTGAAAGAAACTAAATCAGAAGAGGAAGAGATCCCAAGCAGTTCCGAGGGGTTCTTCAAGAGGCTATTGACTATTAAAGGAGATGACGAGATATTGGCATCGAGTTCGGATGGATTCTTTAAGAGATTGTTACGAGATAATAAAGGAGATGAAGAGGAATTGGGTGCAAACTCAGAAAGTTTCTTCAAGAAGTTATTACGGGAGAATAAAAACGAAGATGAGGAGCAAAATGCAAACTCAGAAGGGATTTTCAAGAAACTATTTCATGAGACCAAGAATGAGGATGAGAAAGTTTCTAACACAGTGGATGGTGAGGATAAAGACGGGTTTCTTAAGAAACTTTTCAAAAAAAAATTTGATGAGAAAAGAGATGGTTATGAGAGGAGTGCGACAGATGAAACTGTGCACTCTGACCAAAAATCTGGTGAAGATAATGAAAGGGAGGGATTTTTCAAGAAATTCTTTAAGGAGAAGTTTGAAGACAAACAAGACACTGGCAAAGCCGAGGATGGGAATGAAAGCGAGGATGACGAATCTTCAGAATTCTCACTGTTCAGAAGATTGTTTCGTAGACATCCAGGAGACTCAGAAAGTACTCCAGCAAATGAAAATAGCAGCAATGACGGCTTAGTTGAAAGCAGTCCTGGGACAGAAAACTTTTTCCGGAAATTGTTTAGAGATCGTGACCGCTCTGTTGAAGATTCTGAACTTTTCTGTTCAAAGAAATATACGGAGGTTTGTCCTCATATGACTTGATCGTTTGTTTCTCCGCAATATTTCAAATTTGGGTTCATTTGTAGTGCTTAGACAAATATTTTTCTTTTTCTTTCAACCCATATCTCCTGATTCATTCATCTGCAAGATTTCTTTATAGGATATTATATGAGATATCAGATTTACATATTAGACTGTTGTAGGTCACTCTCACAAATAGTATGATAGTATATGATGGAAAATAAGTCAAGAGCCTACTGCTATCAAGTCATATCAAATTTCTCTTATTTCAGTGAATTTTAGTTGGTGGAAAAGTTAGTATGCCTGCCATTCACTATGTGTCCCGGATTTGCTCAGGCTGCCATTTATTTTCTGACCTTTGCAGAAGTGTCCTGGTTCACCTAAACTGCAGAATGATACTCCATCTAAAAAGCCCCCACTGCCAAACAATACCGCAGCACAGTTCAGGAAAGGGGCTTACCACGAGTCTTTGGAGTTTGTACATGCATTATGTGAAACGTCGTATGATTTGGTAGATATTTTTCCCATTGAAGATCGGAAGACTGCTCTTCGTGAGGTATTCTTTTAATTCCTACCTTTCTATATTGATGTTTAAATTGCAGATATTAACATTCTACTTTATTTTTAACTAAGATTTCATGTTTCTTTTGTTTGTTTTAGTCCATTGCAGAGATCAATTCCCATTTAGCTGAGGCTGAAACTACTGGAGGTATTTTATTAAATGATTTAAATTGGATCTTAGGACTTGCTTGTACAGTTGTGTCTTACACATGATAGAACCAAGTGCCCCCATCCATTCAGCATTTAAACCTCACCCCTTTGTATTGAACTATTGAAGTCACTTTCAAACGGTTACCTTATGCTCAGTTTATGTTTCTATTGCGGTAATTGATTCAATATCAGATATTGATAATAGTTTCAATAATATTCCAGGAATCTGTTTTCCAATGGGGAGAGGAGTTTATCGTGTCGTTAATATTCCTGAAGACGAGTCTGTTCTTTTGAATTCCAGGGAAAAGGTGCCTTATATGATATGTGTGGAAGTTTTGAAAGCTGAAGCACCCAGGTATATATAAAAGTCATAATTTACTTTCTTATCCTTCTAAGTTCTAATTATAAGGGTTTCATGACAACCCTCTCTCATTGTTCTTAATGTCTTCTGAAACTTTTGTAGTGCTGCTAAAAACGCAGCTAATTCCCTTAAGCTTTCTAAAGGAGGCATTCCATTGGCAAATGGGGATGCATTCTTGCAAAAGCCACCTCCATGGGCTTATCCACTATCTACTGCTCAGGAGGTTTACCGTAACAGTGCAGACCGTATGTCGCTATCAACTGTTCAAGCAATTGATCAAGCAATGACTCATAAGTCTGAGGTAAAACTAGTGAATGCAAGTCTCGCGGTGGAGAAGCATAGTAATTCAGTTACCAAATCAGTAAGTAGTGGTGTGACTGGTGTCCTGAGGACTGATCTGGACAGTGATCTTGAGTGGGTTAGGGTGGTGTTGACGGCTGATCCAGGTCTTAGAATGGAAAGCCTTGCTGTTCCAGGAGCCTCACGTCGAAAGGAACATCGTCGTGTTCCAAGTATTGTTGCTTACGAGGAAGTTAGGGTGAGTGTTTCTTGATAGATAACTTGTAGAAGGAAAGTACCTATTTATAGTGAAATTTACCTATCGTTCCATTTCTTTTCTGAGTTACTGAAAAATGCTCTGACACTCATCGAGTAGTGTTTCTGCTTCACTTAGTATGTGACTCCTAACATACCAAATATCAGCTGTAAAAGTGCGTGTTATCCTGCTCGATGTCATTATTCCTTAATTAACTCCCTTGTTCAGGCTGCTGCAGCGAAGGGAGAGACACCTCCAGGTCTTCCTCTCAAAGGGGGTGGTCAGGATTCATCAGATGCACAGCCAATGGTGATTGCATGTTGATTATAGCATTAAGATATTCCTTAATTTGTTTTGTCTTCTAGATGTTGAATCTTTTGTTTGTGGCTCACCAGGCCAATGGTGGAATGCTAAAAGCAGGAGATGCCTTATCTGGTGAATTTTGGGAGGGGAAGCTACTAAGAATTCGTAAAAATTCTATATATGGCAACCTACCGGGTTGGGACTTGCGTTCTGTAAGTACTGGATAAAGCAATTCCTCTTATCTTCCGTTTGCCTTACCTTATAGACTATATTTCTCTACTTGAACATCTTGTATAGCAATAAAATAAATAATGGATTTGCTTTGCGCCATGCTCAATCATTTTGAATAGAGCTCGAAGGTTTCTAGCTCAAAGGTTCATGTATCCTAAATATTAATAGTAAGCTCTGCTTAAAATAATTGAGCAATTTTATCAATAAGTGAAGATACCTGTAAAGTTTTTTTTAACACTCATTCTGTCCTTTGTATATAGCGTCTTTCTCGCGTTAAACTGCAAAAATTAGATACCAAGCAATTACTGATACTTTGAGTCTTTGATAACTCACTGAGGGACTCTGCTTTTGAGAAGCTTCTGTTTTCAATTTCTTTCCAGCTGCATGTAAAAGTTGGTTTATACTTGTCGAGATTGAAAGTGGTTGTCCAGGAATTTCGGATTGTTTATGAACTAGTTAAAAAAACTCTACAAACTGTGTCATTCTTTGTTGTTTGACATGTTTTTCCATTTCTTTTTCTGCCTCTTGATTTAACTGGCTCTTGATCTTTGCAGATCATTGTGAAGAGTGGTGATGACTGTCGGCAGGAACATCTTGCGGTTCAACTCATATCTCATTTTTTTGGTTGGTGATATTTTGTTTATCTATCATATGCCTCTTAATTTCATAGTTCTTGGGCTTGGCTTCTCAAGCTATGCTTTTATATCATTCTCTTTTATTCTCGATCCTGTCATCTTATATAAGCATATGTGTGTGTATATATATATACACACATTTCTGGGTTATATAGTTAATAGTAACAGCCTTGTTCATGTGCTAGACATATTCCAGGAAGCAGGTCTTCCCCTCTGGTTACGTCCTTATGAGGTCTTGGTTACATCTTCATACACTGCCCTTATAGAAACAATTACAGATACGGTAATTATGCTACTTTATTCGGTATCCTGCAATTGATCTTGTTTTTATCATGGAAATGCAAAGTTATAGTATCACCTTCCTCTCCTGCAGGCTTCCATTCATTCTATTAAAAGTAGATACCCTAACATCACGAGCCTACGTGATTTTTTTTATGCCAAGTTTAAAGAGAACTCTCCAAGTTTTAAGCTTGCTCAGGTAATGTACTCTTCAGGTACATTTTATGGTTTTGATGGTTCAAGTCCACCTGCAAGTTGGCTGTTTTGTTTCAGGAACTTTATTAACTTTTCAATCTCTTAAACATGAGAGGTGTGGAATATACATAAAATGTTTTCTCTCCACAAAATTTTGCGGAGGACCAATTTCGTTAGCTCATAATGGAGCCTTTCCTGAGAATGAGAAATATAGAGCTTGATAGGTCTTACAATATTTTTTATATCCCTTTTCTGCAGCAGGGTTTCCATAAAATTACAAATATGGTTTTACATATGAAAATAGGCTGCATTAAAGTCTTCTCCATGGATCGATTAAAAGTGTCTATAGACTAATAATTTTCCAAATTGTCTTCTTTTACAGAGGAATTTTGTCGAGAGCATGGCTGGATATTCTTTGGTCTGTTATCTTCTGCAGGTAGATTGTCTTTAATTACTGCGTCTCTCAGGATTGTATATTCATATGTATAGGCATATAAGTGCTCTGAAACAAGAAATCTATGACTTTGGCACTCTGATGGTGTTCATAAGTTCCATGATGGCTTGCTCTTAGTTTTATGGCTCGTGATGTCCACTGTTTGATTCTCTTCTCGTTTAGGTAAAAGATCGTCATAATGGAAACCTTCTAATGGATGAGGAAGGTCACATTATACATATTGATTTCGGCTTTATGCTTTCAAATTCTCCTGGTGGAGTGAACTTTGAGAGTGCCCCATTTAAGCTAACCCGGGAACATCTTGAGGTAAGACACATATTCTTATAATATCTTTTCGCCTCTTTGAAGCAGTGAAAATTACTTTAGTTTAACTATATACTCGAAAACACTTGCATATGTATGTAGGTCATGGATTCTGATGCGGAGGGGGTTCCAAGCGAGTTCTTTGACTATTTCAAGGTATCAGTGAGGCTCTTTCGTTTGCTCTCTTCCAATTCACTTAAAGGCTCTATTTTTCTCAATATCTAGCTATGTTTAAGTGCCTCCAATGGTCAACTGTTTAGGTGCTATGCATCCAAGGATTCCTAACGTGTAGAAAGCATGCAGAACAGATTATTCTTCTAGTCGAAATGTTACAGGTATCATGATCCGAGTCCATATTTGCTTATTGATAGCTTTCTGACCAAAAGCATCTTGAAATCATTTTCCGGCCGAATAATTTGCGGTTTTTTTTTGGTAAAATCAGGATTCGAGTTTTCCTTGCTTCAAAGGTGGTCCACGCACCATTCAGAATCTAAGAAAAAGGTTCCATCTAAGTTTAACCGAAGAGGTAAATTTCATGTCTCCTGTTTATTCTTACCAATTCAACACCGTTCATAGGATTATATCTCCAATCACAACTGTTTCCTTTTTTTTTTGTTTCTCTCATAACCAGCAATGCGTCTCTTTAGTGCTCTCTCTAATCAGCAGCAGCTTAGATGCTTGGCGAACTCGACAATACGATTACTACCAAAGGGTCTTGAATGGAATATTATGATGTTAACTATTTCCAAAAGTTTGATCTCATCATTGAATCAACCTGATCAGAGACTATACAGATACTATGGTTGTGTTGTTCTCCATGTTCATTGCATGTGAAGAACCCTTTTTAACCACTTAGTATTAGATAGATACCTTCGAGCTTCAAAGAACACTCGAGTATGAAAGAAGAAGAAATCAGTTACACGAAATAGAGACAGAGACATTGTACCAAGCACACTTTTGTATATAAGATAGTTTTGCAGATGTTTGATTCTTATATTATAAGACTTTCTATCTATAAAGGAGCAGACAAAGCCAAAAGTTCATTCATTTTCTCAAACCTTTTTTTACTAATTTTCCCATACTGTTAGATGAAACAATTGTTTTTGCTTTGTTGTGTGTGTGTGTATGTATTTGTGATGTAACTGAAAATAAAAATCCGAGAAGTTGTAATACTATTTGTATAATGTATATTTTTCTTCATATTCTGATACAATTCAAAGGAAGATGACATTTGTCCTAACTCTTTCTTCAGTTCCTTCGTAGTTATAGAAATGGTAGATGTTGTTATGATTAACAATCACTTATTTGATATACTTTTACCTATTCTTCACTCGACCATTTTTTTTTATTCTTCTTGTATTTTTATGACCTTAAGCCAGTTTCGTTAACAGTCACTTGTCGCTAAAGCCTATGTTTTGAAGTAAAATTCATTTCAACAATAACTTACGACGACATTGGTTAACAAATTTTACCAGTCCAGAGAAAAATAATCAGACTAATTCAAACATTTTTAAAAAGACTGAATTTTAATCTCTTTTTTTTCTTTTATAACTCACAAACACATAATTTTTTGATTCGAGTTATGA
Organism: Cardamine resedifolia; assembly: GCA_014578085.1. NCBI lineage: Eukaryota > Viridiplantae > Streptophyta > Magnoliopsida > Brassicales > Brassicaceae > Cardamine > Cardamine resedifolia. Next base: position 51,939 of record VBRH01000314.1, on the reverse strand, counting down.
CACAACGATAGATTATGTCATACTAAAGTAAAATTACTAAAGAAAAAAAAAATATAACCTACTAAAATTTCTAATTTCACTTTTTTTTTTCACAAATTTTTTAATTTGAATCATTTACAGTTTTACACATTTTTAGTAGGCTTTAGATTGAAAATGGGCCTACCAGTCTCTCAGTAAACGCGTGAGGTCTGGAGCTCCGTCCTATATAAAAACCCTAGACCATAGCTCTCTCCGCAGTTCTGGCTTATCCTTCACGCCACTTTCTCTATATTTCTATCGCTCGCCTCCCCCTTACGCCGATCGTCCATCCCACCGTCTGACTTTTTCCCTCTCTCCGGGTACGACTTTCTCCGATTGTGTTACCGCTCTGATTTTCTTATCTAGTCGTCTGTTAGCGTCTTCTTCTTTAGTTCCTGAAACGGGTTATGCTGTCTCCTCCAATTTCATTCTTGTGATTTCTGGATCAGGTTTAAACCTCGATTCATTTTTAGGGTTTTCATCGTTTAAGCTAGAAAAACGTCTTTCGTCTCTCTGAAAAATTCTGTCTTTTAACAGTGAAAAGAATAATGATTTTATACTAAGTTGATGAGTTTCCTATTGACATCTGCTGCTGTCTATTTTCGTTTCTAGTTGGTCAAAGTTTCTTCTTCTTTTTGGTTTGAATGTGTCAATAACAGGCTTTACATTGCGCACCTGATGTCTGTTGATCTCTGCAAGAAGAATCCATCTTTTCTTTGGTGCGACTGTGGTTATATGAGCAGGGGGAGGCTGTGGTGTTTTCAGATAATCTTGTTTAGGCATTGGACTTGACCTTCTTCACCTCGTCTAGTTCTCTCTTTCTCTTTCACTCTTTCTCTTTTTCTGTTCTTCCTGCATTCTCTGCAATTTTCCTTTTTAATTTGATTTGAAAGCGCTTGTGCTGGTCCTGTTTACTGTGAACTTGAACACTTAAGTTTTCTGTGCGAAACTTCACCTTACTGTTGTGGAGTTTACGGAAGATATTGCAAGTTTTCCCCTTTGGATTTGCCAATGGGGAAAACTCAGCTCGCTCCTGGATTTCGGTTTCATCCAACTGATGTTGAACTCGTGAGATATTACTTGAAGAGGAAAGTACTGGGGAAAAAGCTCCCTGTTGATGCCATTGCTGAAGTTGACATTTACAAGTTTGAACCCCCTGATTTACCAGGTATCCATTTCAAAAAACCCTCTTGTTCTGTCATGTCTTCGGATGTCTATGTAACTTTGCTAACCTTTGGAGGCTTTGTCTTCACAGATAAGTCTTATATCAGGAGTGGGGATCTTAAGTGGCATTTCTTCTGCCCAAGGGAAAAGAAGTATGCGAGTGGCGTTAGAGCTAACCGTGCAACTGAGTGTGGTTACTGGAAGACCACTGGGAAGGAGAGACCCGTTATGTGCAATTCTGAAATTGTGGGAAAGATTAAAACTTTGGTTTATCACTTTGGCAAGTCACCTCGTGGGGAGCGGACTGATTGGGTTATGCATGAATACAGGCTTGAAGACAAGGTACTGACGCAGAAGAATATTCCTCAGGTAATTTCAACTTTTTCCTTCTTCCACTTGTATCTTGTTTCCTTCTTATTTAGTTTAATAATCCATGTCATGTAAAGCTAATATTACCCTCTCTTTAGTTATTTACAACTATGTTTTGGACTGCAGGATGCTTATGTGGTCTGTGTTCTGTTTAAGAAAGATGGACCAGGACCTAGAAATGGAGCTCAATATGGGGCTCCGTTTAGGGAAGAGGACTGGAGTGATGAGGAAGAACGTACTGATGTTCCTGCTACCAGCAATCCCATAAACCTTCATGGGCCTAACGAAGAAACCAGTCTGGCTGTGACAACTGTAGATGACTCTAATAAGGATTGTTTTGGTGGCATGATAACAGAATCGTGTGTCTCTGATGTCCTACCAACTATAACTACTACTACCAGCAAGCTTCCACATCCGAGTGATGCAGCTAACACTCCTATGTCTGCTGCACCTCTGGCAGAAGAGCCCCTTGAGGCCCCCCACACCAACAATGATGACTTATATTCATTGTTGAATCTCTTTGATGATGACGAAGAATTCTTGGGTTTCAATAATAATGAGGTAGGTTTTTGGCATTATCCTTCTTTGGCTTCTCTGCTATATTTTCGATTTTGTTCCTCCAAATCAATTCTTGCTGTTTTGTATCTCATAGTTTATCATCCTACAGGTAAGACATGATCCTGGTGTCTCAGCTCCGGTTTGCTTTGAAGAAGAAGGCATTTTCAACGGATTACCAGACTTGAGCAACATGCATAACAACATGTCAAGAGCAGCACCCTCTTACGACCTAGTTGAAAACTCGGAGCTATACTTGGAGCTACAAGATCTCACAGCTCCATTAGATCCTCCAACTGCCAATCTCAATAACTCGGGAAGCTCATATCCAAATCATCAAGGCCACTTTGGCTACTTTGCTGATGATCCATATGACTTTTCTGCTTACATGGGACATGCACCAGACATGTAAAAAACGAAGAATCTTCTTCTGCCCAGGGCACTCTCTGTCTTCACAAGTCAACAGAAAAGCGTATCAAACAGAAGATAAAAGAGGAGTACCTTTGATTGTTTTATTTCTGGAACTTTCTTGTGTTTGAAAATATAAGTTGCATCTTCTTATGTGGCAAAACCTCCCTATCAACTTTCTTCTCGTTCCTTACATTCTCGTATTTCTAAATATTCTCAACATTCTTGCTATTTGATTCTGTTTTATTATGGCTTAGATCTTCTATAACTGCTCATCTAATTGATGATTATGTATGAAGATGAACACTCACAAGTAAAAGTAATACTAAGAAGAAGAAGAATCATACGATTTAGGACCAAATTAGAGAGTGAAGGGTTTGATAACTTCGATTTTGGAATGAATGGGTTTGATTTCAAAGCCTTTTTATCGGCCCAATTGTTTTGCTTATTTAAGGTCTCTCTTCACTCAACCTCTCGCCGACACGTAAATCAACTTTCTCTTTCCCAATTGTCAATCGTTCAGACATATAAGTTTTGATTAACTTAAATCGTACGGTATCGGGTGATGGAGAACACAGACGTCTTCTCAGGTCTGCATGTTTTCGTGGAGCGAATGCGTAAACCCTCTGCCGAAGATTTCCACGAATCAATTAGAAGGTTCTCTCTCGCTTCAGTTCTTCGCTCTTAGGGCTTAGCTTAAGTGGATATGTGCATAATGTTTGTGGCCTATTTGCTCTTCGCTCTTCGCTCTTAGGGCTTACTGATTTCACATTGCTCTCTTCTTACAAAATTTCCCGGATGTTAGTTATAAACAATATCATGATCTAAAGTTAGTTCGATGATTTCCTATAGACAACTTTGTTGGACTTTGTTGCAAAAAACAGAGTATAAAAGATGAAACACATAACTTTTTATTAATGGAGAATCTGTGTTACATATGGACCACGTACAATACTTGACTCGATCTATATTTATACATGTGAAAGGATACGAGTGTATGAACAGACACATCTTTACGAATGAAAACAGAATTTCATTCGTGACTCTAAGTTTAGTAACTAACTTATGTAAATGTGATATATACTTAAACACTCCCCCTTAATCAACACTCCCCTTAATCAAATACTTTGTATTATACGATATATGATTATACTTCAACAAACTTGACGCAGATTTGTTGCAATCTTATTCCACTTAAGTTGCATAGTTTATCAATTGCTGGTCTCATAAGAGATGTCGTTTATGTTGCAGTTTCATTGTTTCGTTGTTGAATACTGCACCAGAGTCTGAAAAGATTGTGATGCAGTTCAGGAGTTCTTTTCGAAGATGGAGTCTGCTTTCAGGGCTCATTCACTTTGGTCCGGTTGTTCCGAGCTAGAGTTAGACTCTACAGGAGATGTAACTATTATCAAAACCTTTTCTCTCTTGATATATATATATTTCCTGCCTTGATCATGTATATATATACACAGGGCCTGGAGAAGTATGTCATGACAAAGTTATTTACATGGGTTTTTGCATCAAACACCGAAGATGTTATATCTGATGAGAAACTCTTTCACAAGATGTCATTGCTTCAACAATTCATTTCTCCTCAAAACTTGGATATACAACCAACTTTTCAAAATCAATCATCATGGCTGGTAAAATCACTTCTACCTCTAAAACACTGTAGCCTATTTTTTTTTTGTTTTATGAAATAACAATGGTTCTTACTTGTTATATTTCCTCTGCTTTTTTTGGGCAGGTAGCTCAAAAAAGCTCCAGAAGATAAATATGTACAAAGCTCCTCGTGATAAGCTTATGTGTATCTTTCGCTATTGCAAAGTGATAAATAACTTATTGCTAAATGCTTCAATTGCCTCTAATGAGAATGCACCTGGAGCTGACGAATTTCTTCCTGTTCTCATATATGTCACCATTAAGGTATGTTGTGAAGGATTGAACAATTTCATAATACTCTTATGCTTGGATTTGTGCAACTGCATTTACTAATGATCATTAAAGAATATCCTTACTTATTTGCCAGTGTTGGTGATTTAAGGATAGGAGATGTTGAAGGTTTGCTAAATAATTATAGAAAGCTTGTTTTTAAATATCTTTGCCTTTCCAAAGAATTTGGGTGATGCAACATCTTGGCTCCATCTAGCTAGGCAAGCGTCTAAAGACTCTGAGGATGATGATACCCCATTCACTAAAAGCAAAACTGATCCATGATTTGATCCGAGCTCTAAAACTGACTAAAGCGTCGTCGATGATATAACATAATAAGTTACTTACACTTTCTAACATTGGAGATGTACTTCTTTAAAAAAAAAAAAAAAAAAAAAAAAACATTGGAGATGTTCTTTTATGGAAATATATTGGAGTAACACAGTTATTAGATTTTTAATCCGACAAATTCAACACAAACCGGGTTTGAAACGTCAGATAACCGGTTAAGGATATGAAACGAAACCAAGATAAGCCAAAAGGGTATAAATGTAGTTTCATGAAACTCCGTTGTATTGTCATTTCATATCATTTTTCTACTACCACACGACAGAGCCTAACGGCGAATATGGAAAGGATTGGACTGCGAAGTTGCGGAGAGGAGATTCTCCGTATCGGATTTAGGTTACGCGGTGGTATCGGCGGCCGTATTCCGATTCTCCGGCGAGCTATGGAGATAAAGATGAGAGACCGTAGCAAGAACAGGAAGCCCTTGCAGAGAGGTCGAATGCTCAGTATCGAAGCAATTCAAGCGGTTCAAGCCCTGAAGCGAGCTAATCCTCTTCCTCCTCCTCCTTCTTCATCGGCTTCTTCTTCCTCATCAGCTCTGCTTGATCGTGTAATCGATTCCAAATTCCGTCGGCTCTTGAAATTTGATATGGTCGCCGTTCTCAGAGAACTTCTACGCCAAAACGAGTGCTCCCTAGCTCTCAAGGTTCGTCTCTCTTCCTCTGTCACCATCATGTTTTAAATGTGTTATATCTCAATTTTTGGAATCATTTTTAGGTTTTTGAAGAGATTCGAAAAGAGTATTGGTACAAGCCTCAGGTGAGATTATACGCAGATATGGTCACTGTAATGGCGGATAATAGTTTGATCGAAGAGCTCAGTTATCTTTACTCTGCTATGAAATCAGAAAAGGGATTAATGGCTGACATTGAAGGATTCAACACTCTCTTGACGATTCTTCTGAATCATAAGCTGTTTGAGCTTGTCATGGATTGTTATGCCTTTATGCAATCTATTGGGTATGAGCCTGATAGATCTTCCTTTAGGATTTTAGTCAAAGGTCTTGAATCCAATGGCGAAATGGGTTTATCAGCTAATGTTAGGCAAGATGCTCATGAGTATTACGGTGAATCACTTGAGTTTATTGAAGAAGATGAAGAAATCTCTAGTGAGACTGGTGTGTTGATCTGATGACTGAGAAAAAGAGTTCAGAGGTTGGAGCTTCATCATGGTTGTATGTTCAGTAGCTCGAGGTTTGATCATACTGTATGTATGTATACCAATATCAAATCTGATTCATATAGCCGCCGGATAAGGTGATGCGTGATTCTTGTATGTAAGGTTAGCTAAACCATCTATGTAGGCTTGTAATATACCCGAGTCTGCGATTTTTTCGACTGCAGTAGAGAAGATATTAACTTGGATCTGTTCCAAGTCACTCAAATCTATGGCAGCTTCAATTCCATTAAAACTGGAGTTTTTGTTGATGCTAAAAGTTACAGTTTTGAGTGTTCAAATAGTGAAGCTAGAAGTACCACATTTTCCATCAATTCATGGAGACCGGAATAACGGTTTATATATTTAAATTTTAGACATTATGGAATTTCCTTTGAGGTTGTAGATTTTGTGTATATTTTTACATTTTAGGATCAAGAAATCCAGATGTAGATAGATTTTTCATTCAAAATAAGAAGATTTACAAGTTCTATGTGGAGACATGTGTTTACAATCAACTGTTACACCGAAACGACGTCGTTGCTTAGTGGTGTTAAAGTTAAAGTAAGAAGAAATGGTTATTCCATATTTCGCTAGTGGCTGAATAAAATGGAGGCTTCACGGAGCGACGACCCAAATCTGAACCCTATACGCAATCGGAATCCCAATCCCGATCCGACTCCGAATCCGTTGTCGAATATGATCTCTTCGGCGCACATTTGGCCAACGATCGACGGTCCACTGGGACTAACGGAGGAATCAGCGTTGGATTACGCTCGTCGATTCTACAAGTTCGGTTTCGCTCTCCTGCCGTGGCTTTGGGCTGTCAATTGCTTCTACTTCTGGCCGGTTCTCCGCCACCGTCGCGCTTTCCCTCAACTCCGCAATTGTAAGTTTTCATATACCTTTTTCGATTTTTTTGTTCCCCTCCGATCTTCGTATCCCGAGAATTTGGGTTTATCCTCCCTATTAGATTGGGATCTTTTGATCTGGCATTAGATATTGTAAAATCGTTCAATTTTGCTGGTCTTATTGTTTCAATATTGTATTGGCTATGAATGTTGTTATTGATTTGCGAGTACTAATACTGAAACTACCTTAGATTGGCCTATTCAGGTTAAATCTTATGAATTTTTGACATTTAGTGTGTATAGATACCCATTGGATTCATTGGAAGCAGAAATTTGCTGCATATGTTTTCTTATAGTAATAATAGTAATAATAATAAACAGAAAAGTTCATGTGGCTAATGAGGTAATTGAAAAGTTATAGGTGTTCTATGATTATACATATATTGTATTCCTTTGTTTGATCTGGGGACACTATTGTAGTGTTGTTGTAGGTTTGTTAAATCTTTGATTTGCTATTGGTTTATGTAAATTCAGAAAGAAATTGATTACCAAATGTTTCGAGTTATGTCTTTGCTTCTGATTTAAGAAGATTTTAGACTTTTGTATCTCAGTCTCTTTTTTCAGATATGAAACATTTACATTCTCCTCACTTAAACCTTTGAAATCTTGTGCTGATGCAGATGTTGTTCGGTCAGCAATTGGCTGCAGTATCTTTACAGCTCTTCTTTTATCGTGGGCATTGACGTTCTCGATAGGAGGAGAACAACTTTTTGGCCCTGTTTGGGATAAGCTGGTTATGTACAATGTTGCTGATCGTCTCGGTTTGTCTGGCTTGGCTTAGCTCCCACCGGCCTCTCTATCTTGACATAGTAGAAGCAGGAAGATCGTATTGTCTTTACTTTGTCTATTCCTTTTCTGAGATTCAGCTTGGAGCATAACTTGAGATCCATGTTGTAAATATAAGCTGGCTTGTCTATGAAGACAGTAGTTCTCAGGAGATGTTTCTTATGTATCTTTGCTTTCATTCTGACTGATGCTCTGTTTCTAATAAGTATTGGATTTTGGAAATGATCTTCATTTGTTAACTGAGTGTAGATCCAAACTGAGCTATTAGTCAATATAAGCGTATTATTTTAAGGGTTTGTAGAAGAAGTAGGCATTCACAAGGCTTTGAAGTGAAGTTACAGTGAGCATTTTGTAACCAGAAAAGAGTTTGTCTGCTAAACCATTTTATTTAGTGGGCGATTAAATAGTCTAATGGGCTTAATTTTGGCCCATATTTGTCTAATCTTGTTGAGCCTTGTTTGGAGACACGGTCGCATTTGAGAATGATTCCCTTGTAAAGATTCCACTGGATAAAATTAAGGAATCAATCAGTACGAACACATAACTCACTCAACAAGTACACACACTCGACAAAACATCTCTTTCTCTCTTTATCTCTCTCTGTCTGACTACACATCACCTTTCTCGTGTCTTTCTCAATTGATTTTCTCCTTACAAAATCTTTCTTCGATCAAATCGTAAAAACAAAAATGGCTCTGCATATGAGATCTTCTTCATCGAAATCGACTTTCCTCAACATTCTCAGACATAACCTCGGTTTCGGTTCTCGGAGCCACGTGACTCGGCATCTCCGCCAACAGCTAACGCATGGTCCTCCGCTTCGAGTTTCACAGAGTCCAATTAGCCGTTTCTGTAACACCATGGTAGAAAAGCTCTCGGGTATTGTTGAGCACGAAGACGCCAACGATCAGGTCTGGTGCATGGATTGTTTTTTTTTTTTTGGTTCTTCGATGACTTCGATACTCTTAAACTCTTTTGAGTAAAAGTTGACAGCTACTGTTTATGGGATCTACTTTGAGACTTTGTTTTTCCCGGGTCCACTAAATGGTTTCGTAAATACCCTTTTTCCCTGAATTTAATCACTCGATTTTACAAAATCTGCTAGTTTATAAAAAATAAAAGCTCTCAGGAACCTTGAGATTTTCTTTGTTGTGTTCATGTTTCACATTCATTATCAAAAATATGTATGGATGGACCTTGAATGTGTTCAGGTGATGGATTTTCCTGGAGGAAAAGTAGCTTTTACACCTGAGATTCAATTCATATCAGAATCCAGTAAAGACCGTGTTCCTTGCTACCGTGTTCTTGATGACAATGGTCAACTAATCACCAACAGCCAATTTGTTCAGGTTGTCCAAAAACAATTAAAAGAAGGAATTAAACTTGTCCTTTTTCGAGTCTAAAAATACTTGTTTCTTTCTGCGTCTTTAGGTTAGCGAGGAAATTGCGGTGAAGATATATAGCGATATGGTTACGCTTCAAATAATGGATAACGTATTCTACGAAGCTCAAAGACAAGGGAGACTTTCCTTTTACGCTACAGTTATCGGTGAAGAGGCCATTAATATTGCATCAGCTGCTGCTCTTACCCCTGAAGATGTTATCTTTCCTCAGGTTTTTTAATCATTCATTTTTTATCAATGGCCTGCACA
>VBRH01000314.1:27903-38368 GCA_014578085.1 Cardamine resedifolia | reverse complement strand
TTTTTTTTTTTTTTGGTTATATTGAAACAACTCGATGTCTCCCATATATAAACTCCAACTATGCTACTCAAATCTTCAAACACAATACAACTTGTAATCATAATCTCAACCTTTTCACACAAACCTTCTTCTTGATTAATCTTGAGTCACATCTCGAACCAAGAATCATGGTTAGTTTTTTAAACATTGCATTGATTCAACTCTTGATCGTTTTGTTTGTCGCAAATGTCTTGGAGGCCACGAAACTGAATGTGATGGACAAATGTTGGAGACCGAACCCTCATTGGCGTAGAAGCCGCAATCAGCTTGCACGGTGCTCAGTCGGCTTTGCTGGTAAAATGACGGGAAATATCGGTAAAGGAGTCACACAATACAAAGTAACCGACCCTTCTGATGATCCTTTAAACCCTAAACCTGGAACCCTAAGATACGGAGCAACGCTTGTTAAAGGTAAAAAATGGATCACATTCAAAAGAAACATGAAGATCAAGCTCCATAAACCGCTCCTAATCAGCAGCTTCACGACACTCGATGGTCGCGGTGTTAGCGCTCACATCTCAGGTCCCGCTTGTCTCATAGTCTATAAAGCGACCGATGTGATCATTCATGGACTTAAGATCCATGATTGTAAAGCTCATCCACCAAGCTCAGTGATGGGACCAGACTCAAAGATCATTCAACTTGGACAAGTGGATGGCGACGCGATCAGGCTAGTCACGGCTAAGAAAGTATGGATCGACCACAACACGCTCTATGATTGCGAAGACGGTCTTCTAGACGTCACACGAGGGTCTACTGACGTCACAGTTTCCAACAATTGGTTTAGGAACCAAGACAAGGTCATGCTTCTTGGACATGATGATGGTTATGTAAGAGACCAAGACATGAGAGTCACTGTTGTGTTTAACCACTTTGGTCCTAATTGCAACCAGAGAATGCCAAGGTATATATATATATGTCTTTTTACCCAAGGATCTCAAACTAATCCATTAAATGTTATAATTTCGATTTCTAATTTTGATGAACTATGTGAAATGTGCAGAGTAAGACATGGATATGCTCATGTTGCCAATAACTATTACCAAGGATGGACTCAATATGCAATTGGAGGAAGCATGAGCCCTCGTGTGAAGAGTGAATCAAACTATTTCGTTGCACCAAAATCTGGAAACAAAGAGGTGAGTTTCAAGTCGTAATCGCAAAACGCACAAAAACACAAAACGCAATCTTTATTTATCTCATTCGAATTTGAACTTGTTGTAGATAACTTGGAAGAAACTTAGTCGAGGAGACCACATGCAATGGAAATTCTACTCGGTGAATGATTACTTCGAGAACGGAGCTTGTTTCGGCCTACACAAAGGTGTTGGAAAAGCCCGACCCAATTACGGCCCAGCTCAAAGGTTCAAAGTCGCAAACGCTAAAACCGTTAAAGAACTCACAAGTTCAGCTGGAGCGTTACAGTGCACCAGAAACTCCGTCTGTTAGAACAACAACGCTTAACATGGCCTTTTAGCGCTTCAACATTTCAGCGTTTTCTTGTCTTTCTCCTTCATACACATTTTGTTCTTTTTATTCATGTACACACATTTTGTACTTTGTTTAAGAATGATACTATCATACAGATAAATAAATAAAAGTTTTAACAAAACAACCCAGTCTTAATTCGGCTGAAAGAAAGAATCTAACAAATGTCAACGCAAATAAATAATCGGGGCCTAAGGCATTCACCTGTAAGAGCCTCTGTCTGCTAGAACAAGAACGCCTAACACAACTTTTAGCGTTTTAACATATCAGTGTTTTCTCTTTTTTTCATTCATGTACATGAATTTTATGCTGAAAAATAACAAAAGTATTGTGACAAAACAGATTAAACTCGGGAATATTGATTCGGTTGGAAGAAACTAACCTCATCAAAAGTCTAACAAAGACAATGGTTTTGATTCTAAACTACCCAATTAAGGCGTTGTCTTGTCAGAAATTGAAGAAGATTGAGCAGATTTAGAAGCTGTTACAGCTGATTCTTCATCTTCAACGATTTTCCGAAGTTTTGCCTGAAGACCACGAACTCGATCCTCGGTTCTCCTCAGCTTCCTCCATCTATAAGCTGTCCAAAGGAATAGACCGCCGTAGACAACAGTATAAGAACCCCAAACATATGGATAAGCTTCGGCGTGATCTTTGAGTTTCTTGTATTGTTCTTCAATTGCTCCTACGAAACCCGGAGCCACTTGGTTTGGCTGGCTCGCCTGATCTTCAACTCCGCTCTGCTCTGTCGCCATCTCAAATAAAAAATCAGCTTCTGACTAAATCTGAAGCAGAACAAGCGAAAAAAGAAGGAAAGATATAAAGCAGGAAGACGAGCTTAGATCATATAGAAGAGTGTAGAGCAGTACTTATACATTGAAGAAAGGAAATAATAAAAGGCTAAGCTCTTAGCTCAGTCCCTAATTACAAAATTGAATCAACAAAAGTACCAATAAGTAAGGATTGGAAAGAACACTTCATGTTATAAGATTACTAGTTGAATTTGATACTTTCGCCTTGAAATCTCAAAGCATAAATAATGAAATGCCTCAAACTGTAGGATCTATATTGAGCTCATACAGTGAAGTTGGGAAATTTCATGAACGTTCATATCTATTTCACTTCTGAAACCACAATTTCACTGCGAAAATTGGATCCACAATTTCATAGGATTTTGAGGAAAATACAGCCAAAAGAGGGGTGAAATCTATAAACTTTGCACAAAACGCTCGAAACCAAATTGGGGGCGAGATCTATGAAATTAAGCGCCATAGAATTTAAATCAACCATGTCTGAGGCATTTCCACAAACACTTTATATGCATCTAGGAGATCTATGGCTACAAAGCCCAGAAATTACAGGCAATGATACTCCTTTCTTTTATATTAGTCAAGAAAAGCAAAAAAAAAAAAACAAGGTACCTGGAAGCGTTGACAAAGTCGTCGAACAACAAATGGAGATTACCAAATGAAGCTCAGAGAGCCATTTCGCTTAAACCCTATAAAGCTTGCAAAACCCAGATCGAGTTATATTGATAGGTCCAGCAGTGCGTTAAATAGTCGTCCCGGTTTATATGGGAGAGTAAGTTTAATTAGACTAATAATATAATCTATATCAGTTTAACACGGTTTGGTTTAAACTCAATTTATTTATTTTATTTTTTTTTGGTTTTTCCACTTACAAATATCCTTCATTGAATTCTATATAGCGGAATTTGTAGCTTTGATTCCACTCAGAAAAGAAGAAATTTCTATACAAAACAAAAAATGATTGCCACCGAGTCTAAGCGTCATTCATAGTTTCATATGGTCAGGTCAAAGACTCTGAATCGGTTCTAGAAACAACCAAATCATTCATAAGTATTTCCTTCTTTACAAGCTGCAGGAGTATGAAAATAAAAGAATACACAAGGAGCTTCAAGTGCCTAGAGGCAAAAGTGTCCAAAGAATGATAGTAATCCATGGCTATGTTGTAGTCTATCAGATTCTTCTCTTCTGAATCAAGCTTCCAAAGGTTCTTCAAGAACTGCAACAACAAAAGCATGTCTGAGTTTAAGGTTCTTTGTATGAAGCAATTGTTACCTGTACAAACATCGCAAACCTTTTCTCTTTGTTGGAGTGATTTCTGCATTGTAAGCGACTGGTGCTTTTGTTGGCACATCAGGGAGATCCAGTGTCTCGGATTCTTCAGGCTCGAGCTCTGTTGTAGGCACTTCGGGCATATCTTCAACAATGAGCTTTAAAACAAACAACACAAGCATTATATATCACATGTGACTCCACTAGAGAAGATTATCACAAATTAAACTGCACTCGAAATATCAACAGGGACAATATGACCATAGTGCAGGAAATATTTTTGTCCCAGAAACAAGAGAATCCATTCTGTAAAACATACCTGACTTTCTAGGTTGTCGAATTCTGCTAAGATCTCTTCTTCATCTTCTGCTGATAGTTTCTCACCCAATATGGCACTCAGCTCCTAAAATCCAAGTGTTTAACAGTTAGATAAAGCAAACTAATGCTCAAGACCATGGAGGAAACAGATGAGGAGAAGCTTGGCTAATGTGACACATGATTCTAACAATAAGAAAACAGTCAAAACGAAAAGGAACACCAAGGTTTATTATTAACTCACATCCTGATAAGCTTTGGCCTCAGCAGTGTCATCCATTAGTTTTTGAACATCATCAAGGTTGACCTCGCTCTGAATCGCCTTAATTGCACTATTGCCTTGCTTTAAGCTCTCAAAGACTGCTTTCTGCTTGCTTGTAAGTTCAATATCTGCCAACTGTCACAAAGACAGGTTGAAAATTATGTTCGTTTTGGTGTCTTTCAAAAGACAAAATCAGCTATCAAAGGAGAGAAAATACTTCTGTTTACATAGCAATAAGGTTATGCAATGGAAAAAAAGGAAATGTTAACAAAGGGTCAAGTCAATTTACTTGTTGTTCAACATTGATGAGCCACTGATCTACTTGCTTCAATAACTCTTCTTGTGTCCGCTTCTTCTTTAAAGCTAACAAAGCCCTGTCTTTTCGCTTTTCACGGATTAAGTCTCTTGCAGCTTGCTTTTCGGCTTCAATTACTTTCTCAAGCTAAAAAGAAGGGTTTAAAAAGAAAGAGGGTTTAAGAGAAAGATGGTGAAGCTTAAGATCACTGAAAAGAAAACAGCATTTGCATTTCATTTCTCAGCGAACGAACTCACTATCAAAATTTGGATCCGAAAGCAAATTAATCACCAATTTGACAAGAAAATCCAATCTTGAACAAACCAAAACCTCAGAACGTAGACACCTTAAATGGTTTCATAAACCTCGGATATGCATAGCTAAAAATTTACCCTCAATGACCTATGGTGAATCAAACTACTACACTTTCAATCAAAGATTCCACATATAGATCAAATTCGAGCAAGATAAAGCTCTGGAAATGGGAAGATCACAAGCGAGGGAATCAAGAACCTGTTGCTGATATTGACCAAGCTTACGCCTTTGGGTTTTGAGAGATAGAATCGCTCGATCAACGTCCGTGATCTTTGGTTTCTTCACGAACAAATTCCCCATCGAGTTACACAACTGGGAGAGATTCGTGAAGGGTGGCTTCTCGATTTCAAACGAAGTCTAATCTTTTTTTTTGTTTTCCCTTTTTCACAAACTGCAAAACCCCAAAGGCCAAAAAGCTCAAAGGCTCCCACGTTTTAAGATTGGCCGCGCGTTTTTCTCAAACTAGCGTTTATAAAAAGCGTTCCAAATCTGACATTTGTGATTTGACACAGTTCCAATTTTATCACACGCGCTATAACAGCGCGTGATCGATCGGTGAATACATTACATAAAAACGCGAGAAGAGACATGGCGTTTCATTTTGCTTTAGAATCTCTAATCCCTCTCAACCCCGAAGAGTCGATTTTGCAGTAGAATAGTGCTTTTGCTTTCTCTGAGAAACCCGTTACAGCGTCACGACCAGGTTTCGTTTCACGTTTACTAAATTTTGTAATCTCTCGATTGTTTGTTAGTGCGAGTTTACTGTGGTCTGAAGAGTGCTTTCTGGGTCTGCTTTTTAACAGTTGGAGGAAAATGTCGTCGAGAGGAAAAAGGAAAGACGAGGATGTCCGAGGGTCAGATGACGAATCTGAAACCCACGCTCCGGCTAAGAAAGTCGCCAAGCCAGCCGACTCCTCCGACGAATCTGACGACATCTTCATCTGCAATGTTAGTCTACTTTCACTCTGTCTCTTTCAATAGCATTTCGTTTCCACTCTAGTGACTGTGAGGTTTAGGGTTTCGATCAAGTTCTGATTTTTGTTAATGGGTTTTACTCAAAATTAGGTTTTAATCGAATTAGGGTTTATGATTATTTGTTTGGTGTACATTCAGATATCTAAAAATAGGAGAGTCTCTGTGAGGAATTGGAACGGGAGGATTTGGATTGACATTCGTGAGTTCTATGTCAAGGACGGTAAAACTTTACCTGGCAAGAAAGGTAAATTTTTGTTTTTAACTCTCTCTCTTGTGAGTGTTCCTCTTGTGATCACCATTCACCATTACTCATCTGTTAGTGAAGATGCTTGATAAAGATTTACACTTTCTCATGCCTTTCTCTAGAAATAGCTAAATTAGTTTGTCTTTTTTCGCATAATCATGTTGACGAGATAATCAACAAGTATATTATATGTTGCAGGTATCTCTCTAAGCGTGGATCAGGTATTCACATCTCTCTCTCTCCCATTGTTAATGTCTTCTACAAGTGTTTATGTTTTGTTATTATCTGCTTATCGTAATGTTTTTTTACATTGTAGTGGAACACACTTCGGAGCCATGCAGAGGATATCGACAAGGCGCTCTCTGATCTTTCTTAGGGTTTTAAACTTGTATAATCGGTAGTTTAGTCTATTAGAAGTTGGCTCAGGTGTTTTGGTTGTTTTTCAGAACAAAGTGTTGTTCTGCAAGATTAAGCTGCTTCAAGTTAGTTGGTGTATCGGATCTATCACTTTTGGTTCGGACAAGCTTTGGTCGGCATTAAGAATGATCACTCTTTTATTTGCTGTTGAATTTACAACTTGAAATATGTTGCAGGAATAGAAGTATTCCACTGATAAAAAAAATTAAACATGATAGGTTCTAAATGTTACATTGATACATAGTTCACTTGATTGATTGTTGTCGTGATCCGGACATTTCCTAGAGAGCTGGGACACTGAGCGATCCCACGTCAAGAACTCTGTGCAATATCTGCATAAAACCGATCACGAAATGTCAGATTATCAAGGCTTAAGATGACGAAATTAAGGGATTTATAAGGCTGAAGAAAAGGGAAGAGATTTAAGCTATGATCTTCTTACCTCACCGACCCTAGCATTGATTTTCAATGGAACAAGGTCATCAGCTCTTGTTTCGCCTATGTTTACAATTGCAGTCATGGCACCTGCCTCCTGAGCCGCTCTGCGAAAGGTATATTGAAAGCTTCTTAGTGAGATGCAAACTCAAAAATGGAAGAGATTATTCTCTTGCATTACCTGACAAGGCGAAAAGCAGACATTGTCATTAAAGATGAACCCAAGACAAGAAATGCATCGCTCTGTTTTGTAACTTCCATTGCTTGAGTAGCTCTTTCCTTCGGAATGTTGTCTCCAAAGAAGATTACCTTCGAAGAAACCAAAGTGTAATAAGAAACAGAACCACCCTGCTTTGTCTCTATCTCATGCCATAAAATTGATCTTACATCAGGCTTTAGGCTTCCTTGGCACTTTTCGCATACTGGTATATGAAAACCTTCTTCCCAAAACTTTTCGTCAATCTCAATATCTCCATCAGGCCTTTGTTTCATGCCAAAGCTCTTCTCTGATCCTGGATTTCCATGATCAATACTTTCTATTGCTTCTGCCCACTACAGTAGAAGCAATAACGTTGTAACTTTGCTAAATAATACGTTAATCAGTTGATTAGGGTTATGGTATACACTGACCTTAGGATTGAGAGCTTTTAGCTGATCCTGAAACAAGTCTCGGGGAAAAGAGAAGCCACAATCTAAGCACATAACTGTATATACTGTGCCATGTAATTCAAGCGGATCGCTCCCAGCACGATGATGCAACCTAAAAACATAAAGCTTAGTGTAAACAACATTCTTCACATCCAATTAGAGATGCTACAAAAGAGGACCTGATCAGTTTACCTGTCAACATTTTGTGTGATCATAAAATTTATTCGTCCAGCTTTTTCTAGTGATGCTAAAGCAGTATGAGCTGATCCTGGTTGTGCTGCAGTGAACCGTCTCCATCCAGCAAAACTCCTTGCCCAATACCGCCTACGAGCTCCGCTTGATCGAGTGAATTCCTGTGATGCAGGTTGTTGACAAAAGATTTAATACAACAATCAGATGATCCAAAGGTTGCATTGACTATCGTAAAGATTTCAAGATCTTGCCTTCAGATCACCTGATGGGTAATTGGTTTGAACCCAGAACTGTATGCTCCATTGGGACTACACCAAATAATAACTCCTCAAAGTCATTATCAAATGGAACCAGATGTAACAAAAGGGAACATGGAAATCATGAATCTTGATCAAATGAATAACATAATAACCTTCTATAATCAGGAATTCCACATTCTGTGCTAATTCCAGCACCAGTCAAGATGGTGAGTCTCGAACTGCACGAGAGAAAAGGAAAGCCATTCGCTTTACAGATCATATATTCTCACTGCTGAAAAACATGGTGTGTGGAGAATATCGACCTTTGCTCAAAAAGTCGATACAACTTATCAATATCTTCCATGTGAGGAGGATCAGCATCTGGAACTAACTTTTTATCCCTCAGAAACCTTGGAGGTGCTTTTGATTCGTTTCCCAAAGAAGCACCAGGGATCGAAACGCGACACGTTGTTCTCACAAACCGTCTACATCCTTTAAACAACATAACCAATTGTCCCCTAGACCGCAGCGGTTGGTACATACTATGCAACGGAAACAAATCTGAAAACAAGAAAACCCTTTGCAACATCAACTCATTGCATAGCTAAGTAATGAATCGAACTAGCTATAGGCTACATAGATGAGGAAGAACATTCCCATCAAGATCTTCTCATACCTGACGCAACACCTCCAAACACTCTCCTCATGCTCACGGAAGCCTAAACAGCAGAGAGAGAAGAAGGAACCTTTCAACACATTCAATACGAAATCGTAATATATATATAAGATTGAGAAAAATATGTCAAACGCAACCACATTCCTACATCAAGGATAACAATTTCAGCAGAAAGAAAAAAAAAAAAAGTGTTGTAGGATATGAATCCATAACAAGCAACATTCTGACACAACTGAGAGCAAAATTAAGCCAACAATCAAAGTTTCACCGACACAAAATTCTATAATAAGACCAACAATTCTCCACAGATGTTTTTGAAGAGGCAATACACATTTCTTCTTCTTAAATTCAAATTCCAAACTATCTCAAAAGGCTGAAATTATTAATAATTAAACGATTCCTCAACAACAACGAAAATGGGAGCTTTTTTACAACGAAAAAGGAAGGCTTAAAGAGGCAAATAATCGAGGGTGGGGTTTCAAACCCAAGAACATATAGTAATGTCTTCGTATGAGATACCTTTGAGAGGTCGTTAATGGCGGATGAAACGAGCAACGAAATTTCTTCAGTTTTATTTTATCAAAAGAATTTCTATTCAGTTTTGCTTTTAATTTCTCCAGAAAATAAAAAAAAAATTAGAAGACGAGGTGGCAAATATCGGACGTTGGAAACTCATTCTTGGCTGAGCAAGTAGCCACGTTGTGAGATTATCCACCGTTGAATTGTTTCACTTAGCTAAACGTCGTCGTAAAAGGAAATAAAACAGAAACCTAATTAAAATCGGCGCCACCGATCCTCTTCGTCTCCGACGATTTTCCTCCATTTCCCGACGTGAGTCTTACTCCATTTTCCGATTGTTCTTAGCTAATTTTTTTGGGCGATTTTATTATTACAGTACTAAGCTTGTTCCGATTATGTACTTAACTGTTCTTTATGATTTTAAAAATTTAAGGGATGTAGCTTTTCTCATTCGATTATTTTCTACTTGATGCTGTTAGTGCGATTCTGCAACAGAAAAGTTGATTTTTTTTAATGGGATTTTCTTCAGAATTGATTTTAAAATCTCTGGTAAAAACTCTAATAATATTGAATGAGGACGCGTACTAGGAAATGCTATTGTTTTGATAAGATTTAAGTTTTAGCAGAATCAGTATAGTTGAATGGTATTAGTAACTGAGAGATGTTAACTACTAAATGATTACAGAGCTGTGAAGTTGGAAAAAAAAGATGCCTCACAGAACAAGACCATTGAAGGGACTCTTGCTTTTCACTGGAATAAACTTTGTGTTGGTGCAGACCATTACTCTTGTCTATGACTTTGTCTGCTTCTTGCCTTACTGGAAGAGAAGGGTATGTTTTTACATTATTTTACTCTTTTGACTATTATTTACCAATAACTAGTTCTTAT
The DNA here is from genome assembly GCA_014578085.1 of Cardamine resedifolia. Classification (NCBI taxonomy): domain Eukaryota; kingdom Viridiplantae; phylum Streptophyta; class Magnoliopsida; order Brassicales; family Brassicaceae; genus Cardamine; species Cardamine resedifolia. The sequence goes on along the minus strand of VBRH01000314.1, from coordinate 28,342 downwards.
GATACTTTTGAGATGACAATTTAGCCAACATTTCTTAGACACATGAATCTCTTTTCTCGCTCTATATCAAAATGCAAATCTTTTTAGAGCCAAGGGTCAGTTTATATTGTGTATTCATATGATACTGCTAGAAGTCGGGTAGCCAAATTAACGTTGTAGATGAGTACTCATGTCGCTTAGCTTTAGGTACAAACTTGTTACATTACTTAATGCTTGAGACTGTTAGCTGTTAAGTCAGATGATAGAATCTGTTTCTTAGTAAAAGGTTGATTAAAGCTAACTATCTTTGATACATTAGGTTAGCATGAAGTTTTCTCTCAGATTTGACACTGTAAATTAACAAATTGGATCATGTTTTAGTTTAGTCAAGCACGCAATAATTCTACTCTTTTTTTTTTGCATCTCATGTCAATTACTGACTAACTTTTTTTTTTTTTTT
>VBRH01000314.1:3791-18348 GCA_014578085.1 Cardamine resedifolia | reverse complement strand
AAAAAAAAAAAAATACAAATTCTTCTAGATATTGCACTTATGTAGATATACTGATACAACCTAATCTTTATAAGAAATCTTGCTTGCTCTCCAAAAGTCACTTCTATGAGTTTCATAATCTGAAGCGAGGCGATTTCCTCACTGCTGTTTTTCCATGTCTCGAAGTCTTTTCATTCTCGTTTTCTTGACCTGTGGTTTCTTTTAAGAACCAACCTCTCTTTCCTTCTGTTCAAGCTGTTCTGAGGTTTTTTCGGATCCATTATTCCCACAAGGAATAATCATCTTGGGATCCTCTTTGACGAATCCATTGCTTATACCTTCGATTTCACATCCTCGAGATTCAGAATATGGAACTAAGGCTTCATCACATGAATCGATGATCTCAGATAGCTGGCTTTGGATTTTCTGGGCAACCTTCCACAGATCTTTGCAGCTTTCCTGTAAATAAAAAAGGTGACAACAGAAAAAAGACTCGGGACCGGTTTTTCATCAGCTCAAAAACCCATCAGCGACATGAAGTACCAGGGATTTTCGTTATTACCATTGATAAAGGCAAGTGAGAAACATCATCAATATCTGAAACAGTTTTGTTCTGCTGGTCTTTCTCTCTGCACTGCTTTAGCATTTTCCTATTTTCCCAATCACCAAAGAGAAACATGAAATTTTTTAAGCTAAGACAAAGATGAATAGAAAAAAGGCAAAAAAGAGATAAGAAAATACTCTAGAGCAATGATATTGCTGCATGCTTCGGATTGGCATTCCCATAGTCTTTTATATGCTTCACTCTTCACTTCCACAAATGCTTCTTTCATCGTGTGAGATGTTCTGCACAATTTCGATTTTCTATGTTTGGAGCTTGTTTCCATTACTTCATTACCCGAATCTTCTATCAACACATCATTTTGCTCATCTAGAACAACCACTTCATAAAATTCACCTTCTTCACTGTTTGCTCCAATCCTACTTTCGGTCTCACTATTTCCTAGAGTCAATTCTGGTTCTTCAGCAATTCCCTCTTTCCTAAGAGTTTCAACAGTTGAATCCCTTAAACCTGCTTTGACTCCATTATCTTCTGAGTGCCTTACTTCAATGACGTTAATGCTACAACAAGCTTTACGTCTGGGACTGGTTCCGGATTCAGTCAAATTCTGTTCTTCCAACGAATCAACCTTATGATCCCTAGACTTCAAAGTTCTAACACTTTCTTCCTCGTTTTGGAGGGTCATAACCTCATTCGCCACACTCTGATCATTAGTCCTCACCGTTATCACAGCGCTCTTTCTTTCAGAATCAGTGGAAGCAACAGTCTTCTTCTCTCCTGGGAGAGAGTAACAGTAATTATTGCAGTCACAAAGTATCTCTCTTTTCTCCACAAGCTTAGCCAAATGGTGACTGAGCAAACTCATGTGAGCAAACGGCAAGTTCTTGTACTTGGACTTTATAAACTCAGATATGGCTTCTTCACAAGAGCCACCCTCTTCATTCAAATCCATGATAGCAACAAATATCATCTGAAACAAATTTATACAGTCAGAAAAAGACAGTAGAGATATGTATGTGTGTGTACATGCACATAAGAGATGTCATATTTTCATTACATACAGCGGAATAAGTGGGATGATCAGGAGTACGGTAAAAACACAAATCCAAGAATTTCTGTTCGAAGAGTTTAGTCTCAGGAAGCAAAAAGCCTCTCGAATTCGCCAAATTCACCATAAAGGCTCTCAGATTCTCAACTTTTCTTTCATGTGCCTGTCAAATCAACATAGATTGTTCATAGTTAACATTCATATTCAATGCATAAACTATGGAATTGAGCAATCTAACTAATGAACAACTCAGAGGTATTTTTAACAAAAAAAAAAAAAAAAAAAAACAACAACAACAACTCAAAGGTACACTATTGGAATCAAAAAAGATTAGAAGAACAAACAGGCCCAGAAATTACCATCACGAATCACAGTAACCTAACGTAATGTAAGAAATATATTAGCGATTTAAACCCAGTTATACAAAACCTAAACCACAAGCACGTCGACAGAAGGTGGCGAATAAGAAAGCCCTGGAAAATAAGGGAAGAGAAGAATAAATTAAACAGAAACGAAAGAGATAAGAAGCAGGAATTACAAACCATAGACACTAAAGTTGTAGAAGCCGCCATGGGAGAAGAATCGAAGCTCTGCGCTTAAAACCTGAAAGGCGAGGGAAGTGAGAAACTTGCCTAATATGACTGACAATTTATAACGAATTGAACCGAATTAAACTGACCTAAATCGAGTATGTTTTTAAATTTAAACCGACCGGTTATTTTTGGTTCAAGGAAAGCTACCCTAAAGGGTAATAAAAAGCAGAATCATCCAGCGAAGAAGACGAAAGCGTAAACATCGGAAATCAGAAATGCTTCCATTGAAGCTTGCTCGCTCTCTTCTCCTCCACGAGACTTTAAATCTCACTCATAATCCCGGCGACACAGATGACGGCGATGAAGACGACGAGGGAGATGGAGAAACAAGCATCCGGCAAATCCTAAGCTCTTACAAGCAATCAAAAACCCGATCGAGATCCGAGAAGAACAAGAACACGAGAAATTCCAAAACCCCATTGTTCTACTTCGTTCCAACACGAGAATTGATCTCAGACACTTATCGATTAGCTACGATCGCCAGAGATCTAGGTATGGACTTGTACCCAACACCATCGCTCTCTCACATCATCTTCTCATTCCCGCCGCGAGAATCGGGATCGCCATCGCCTTTCTCTTCGTCGTCGCATCCTTCGACGTGGTCCTCATCGGCGTCGTTATCGTCGTCTCTCTCTTGGTCTCTCCCCAACGACGCCGTAATGCTTTCCTTCCCATCTCTCTCCGCTTCCTCTCTCTCCCATCTCCGATCCTTCGTCTCCCTCTCAAACGGCCTATTCAAGCTCGTCTTCTCCGCCGCCGTAGAAAGCTCTTCCTCTTCCGGATCCGTAAGCAATTGGGATTGCTGCTCTGTTTCTCTCTTTTCAAGAATTGCTAACAAACGAATCGGATCGATGGAGAGTTTCTCGCATGCATTGGCTTCAAACGGATGGACAATTTACAAGACGAAAGAGAATCCGCCGCCGGAATCTACTGGCGATCACAGCAACGCCGGGAGCTCAGTGTATCTGTTTAGGAAAGTGTATTCGGGTCGGATCATGACCAGAGACGGAAATGGGTCATGTAGAGTAAGAGAGCTGAGACTTCCTCAATTGGATTTCAGGAACGCTCCTCTCCGGATTTTGCAATATCTGATGTTGATGACTGACGATATCTTCTTCCTTGCGTAAATTTGGGGTTTTTGTTTTGTTTCATTGACAGAGATTCGATCTTTTCTTTTTAGTCATGTAAATTTTAAATCAAAGAATGAAATTTCAGACAAAAGGAATGAGATGTTTATTATATGCATTCGTTAATATTGTACTTTGATATATTGATAATGAGAAGTTTTTATTTAAAAATTTACACATAATTATTCACTTTTATGTTTTTATCTATCTATGTAAATTTGGAATGTCTCAAGTTATTTAACATTTATTTATGTATAAGCAAAGACCATGCAAGACTACTTAGTTTGATCACTTATGGGCCTTTTCCTTTGGAAGAGTTGGAGTGCCCCGCATGTGTAGTCGGTACAGGACGGGGTCGGGTACGCGAGTAACCTGGTGACACAATATGAGCAAGATCGTATGATTAGGTTCTTTGTAAGACTTAGCATTTAATTTTCAAACGTAATTTCTGTGTTTGTGTTCTACTATATATTTTTCAAATATATTGCATTTTGAAACTTCTTATAAAATAATTTGCAAAGTGCAGTTGCTAACGGAACCTTATGTATGCAATCAAACAAAAGATTTGTTGCTTAAGATTGTGTGCTCATTTAGAAAACATAAACACAAACGCAAACAAACATTTAAGGCTATAGCACGTTTCTTTCAAAAACAACGTATTAATGGAAATAAGTATAAATTATGCGTATACGATTAAATTTACTAACCTGCGTGGTGGTTGGGCTGGGCGACACCAACTTGAGAAGAAATATATAGAAGCAAAGATAGAATTAGAGCAATTACATATGATGTATCTTTAGCCATATTAACTGATTGTCTCTGTGACAATGCATAAAATGGTATATATAAATACAGAAAATGAATGAATCATCGGACTCAATTACTAAATTCCAATGTAACGCGCTTCTTCTACCTTGTACACTGACTAACGACTTAATATCCGCCACTCTTTTGCTCCAACAAAGACTTTGGAGTTCTTTTTCTAGTTTAATTGTTTCCAACACAAATAATTGTGTATGTTAGTTAACATATATATATATATAATTATAAAGGAGTAATTAAGTGTACATTTTGTGACTTGAAAGAGAAGACTGTAAAGTGAAACCAAAAATAGTAACACGACGATGAGAATGAGGATGATGAAGAATTTTTCATGTGGAGGAGTGAGACACGTGAGCACGTGAAGCCCAAATCCCAAACACAAGAAACCAGAAGACGAACAAGATTGCCCAGTAACGTGCTGGTCCGTACCTGATTCTTGTCAGCACAACCTGTTTTTTTCAATGAACAGTATTTTAATCAGTTTCATTCATTTCTTCTTCACAGGTTTCAAGAACAAAGAAAACTTAAACTTTTACTTACGAATCTGAAGACGATGACTACTGTTAAAGCACAGAGGCCACCAAGGAGTACGTGCAGTCCACTCTTTGCCGTTCTCTGAGCAAAGGTTAAAAAAGATCATCATACATCATGAGTCTTTAACATTCTAAACACAGAGCATTATGAGACAAATCAAAATCTGATCAATTTACATACATACCTTTCCTACACGAGGAGCAATGAGATAAGCCAAAGTAACTGTGAGTAATCCGGTAGCAACTAGTATTCCGGTACCTTCAACCGCCCATTTAGTCACACGGCTCTCCATAGGCAAGATATCAAAGTTTACTATACCCAAATTTTGTTCAGATGTAACATGAGAAGAAGCCGCCCCTGCAGCAGTGTAATTACTACTATTGTTGTTGTTGTTGTATGAACAATGTGGACCAAACCATAATGAAATCTCACTAAGCCGTTGCCTTCGAATGGCTGCAACCGCATCAGGATCAATCCCTGAAGAGCTTGTGTTGTTGTTGACCACTACAGGATTCGGATCTCCATCCGCAGTTCTTTCTCTTAACGCTGTGTAGTCTTTCAAAGCGATTACCACTTTGTTGAAATCTACTGTTCTTATATTCTCCGCGGGTTTTCCGCAGATCTCGCAAACAGTTGATCCATGGTTGACAAACCATTTCAATGCGCAAGTGTAGTGTACCAAAGCGAGATCATTCTTGCAAGAACATCCGAGTTCCAGCAATGTATCTCGATGCTGCCACGCTCCCATTTCTATATCATCGTTAGCACAAACAAAAACTTCTCCATCCGGGCTAATCAATTCGATGAATCCACTCGATTTGACAGCCGAGCTTTTCTGATCAACGGTTTCTTCACCCGCATTACTTCTACGAGGTTCTGTAACCGGAGGAGTGATACCCAAAAACCCTAAAGCAGCATCACCTCTTCTGTCGGATTCTGCACATTGGCACACACGGCAAGTCGGTAAACCGGTGTCTTTGTCTGAACTGTAACGTGGTGCCTCATGTTCTTCGTTCTTGATAGGTCGAGAATCGTGATCACTGACTCCGCAATCAGTAGTCTCCAACTGATTCTCTTTACCCATCAAAACAATCAAAACAGATATATCTTCACAACACCATTAAAACCATTTTCTCCAAAATCAAACTCCTATATGGCCGATTTCCTTGAAAAGAATTCTACTGCATAGACACAGAAACTACCTTAAGCAAATCAAGAACAAGTTCTCCCATCTAACAAAGGACCTTCACAGCCTCTATACGAGAAGACACAAAGCTCCTGCAGTTAAAAACATACAAAAAACCCCCAGATTTAGCAACAATCTCGAAATTATACGTCAAAGTACAAACATAAAGACATACACACACAAAGGAGAAAAGAAGAAGCGAACACAAACCAAAATAGAATAGAGCTTAAAGAAAGCATGAATGAGTTTTTCTTCAGCAAGTGAGAAGGAAATGTTTTAACAAGACGCGAATAAGACGTAGCAACTATAATCTATTAATAAGATCAAACCAACCTATCAGCTCATGAGAAAACCCACTAAAAAGATTTCAAGACATCACAAAAAAAAAAAAACTGCAAATCAAAAAGATTAATTTTTTTAAGTAGATTGTAACGAAAAGATATCAATAATGTATAAGAAGACGCCATTAACACTAAAATCTTTTTTAAAAGCTTCGAACAAGGATTCCACCAAACTCCCACTGATGAATAAACTAAAGGTTTTTAAACTAGACAAAAATTTGTCACTTTCAAAAAGGGTTTCTTCTTCATGAGTTACACTGCCTAAAAACATGATAATAAAACCCAAAACAACAAACTAAACATGATTGATTGATCTAACTTTACAGAACAAAGCAAAAGAAGCATAAAAAGATCTGCAAATTGCAAGAAGAAAGATCAAACATATGCAAGTTTCTGCCACAAATTAAATGAATTTCGAACAGAGAAGGAATCAATAATAAGTACCTCCGCAGAATCTGGGATGAGATCGATTGATACATATATAGTAAGCAGCGAGAATCCAGACTCTTCGAAAACCCAATGCGTATCTCTCTCTCTCTCTCGTGGCCTAAAAGCAAGGGAATTTAAGAATTAGGTAATGGGATTTATCAAGGAAGAGAAAAATCTCATATCTGTCTATGAGCTTCCGTTGAGATTTTTCTTTTTTTTCTTTTTGTTGAAGTGTTTTTAGTTTTCTGGTTTCCCTTTTTCTCCTTTGCTTTTATTATCTTACTTTTGTAATTGTAACAGATGTAAGTGATTTTAGTGATGATACATCTCTTCCTTGCCACTAACACCAACCACTCGTATTATGAAAAGTGTTGATTGTTTTGTTTTTCTTGTGTTTTTTATGGGTGCATAGAAAAATATATTTTTCCAGAAGAAACTATACAGATTCCCACAAAAACAGACCAAAAAGCAAACGAATAAGATTTAAACAGCAGATTTTTTTTTTCTTTTGCGTTGGATTCTGATCTTTGTAATTCACCACTATGATAAGATAGATCTTTGAAAAGATATAGAATTTGACATCGCAAGGACTCACTCAAATCAGTTATGAATTTTTTAGTGACTAGAGAAAAGATGGTAAAGATTAAAGTGGTAAGGGATAAGCTAAGCCAATGGCTTAGTTGAAACTTGAAAGTTAAAATTAATGGTTAAATCTTAAACGAGAGTCTTGATTGGTGGCACATAACATTTTCACCGATCGGTGATACAAAACAGTAAAATAATTCGATATCAAAAGTTACATTACTGTGAAAAAAGTAAAGAATCTAAAAAAATGGAAGTACACAAATAAATTGATGATACGGAGCGTGGAACCCCAAACATCCATAAGAAACGAGACGCCTCAAATCACTTCCATCTCCGGCTAAGCTTCCGGCGATATTAAAGCTGCCAATGGCTTCTCTCTCCGCCGCATCTTCTCTCATCCCCTTCTCTTGTATGGTTTTGTTCTCCTCATTCTAGTCTGGTTATATTATTCTGCTTGATTCCCAGAAAGTAGGAAACTTTCCGATTGGGGTTTTCGGAAAATTAGAGAAATTAGATGCAAGTAGGAAACTTTTGAAAGCTTGTTAGTCAAAATGATTAGGATTCAATCTCTTGCTATCCAAAAAAATTGTTGTTTCGATTCCTTTGCTTACTTCAGTTTGAAATTCTACTCTTTGTCTGATTCCGAAGAAAGAACATTAGTGCTTTGATCTTAGTTATATTCTACAGATGAATATTGAAACTTTTGGTGTTATTCTCAATGTGTTTCAGATGGGGCAAAGAGACTGAGTAGTAAAGCCTCTTTAGCTTCGAGAACTTGGGGATTGAATCTCTCTTCTCGTTGGAACTCAGTGAGAAACGCCCCTAGGTTGTTATATCTTTCGAGGGCAATGACAAACAACAGTGGCAACACAGAGATTTCTGAGAATGAAACAGCTCCTAGGACTTACACATGGCCTGATAAGAAGGTTCATAACTCTTTAGATCAATGCATAAGATTTCTTAGTTTCCATTGTAGTTTTCCAACTTAATGAATGTAAAAGCTTTCTGTTTACAGAGGCCAAGGGTGTGCATTTTAGGTGGCGGGTTTGGAGGATTGTACACAGCTTTGAGATTAGAATCGCTTTTGTGGCCTGACGACAAAAAGCCCCAGGTGATTCTTATGCTAGTTAAAGCAATTTGTTGCAAAAGACTATGTTTTGAATACATTTTAATGTTCTTCTATTGATCAGGTGGTTTTGGTTGACCAATCTGAACGTTTTGTGTTCAAGCCAATGTTGTATGAACTTCTCTCTGGAGGTAAAGTTAGTTTCTTAAATGCTCGATTACATTTTCTTATACTGTTGTGTGTTGCTTTAGTGTCTGACTCTTTTGATCTGCAGAAGTTGATGTGTGGGAGATTGCTCCCCGTTTCTCGGATTTGCTTACAAACACTGGGATCCAATTTCTTCGAGATAGAGTAAAAACATTGCTTCCTTGTGACCATTTAGGAGTGAATGGGTCTGAAAGTTCCGTTACTGGAGGAACAGTCGTGCTCGAAAGCGGTTTTCAAATTGAATATGATTGGTACTATGTTTTACACAATCTCCATTAATTCAATGCAATCAGTATCATTTCTCTTGTCCACAGACTCTAATGGTGTGTGATACAATGAAACTGCATGCTTAACTTGGAGATTTGGACTCATTTTCTTTCTTTTCTACAGCCAGGTTGGTTCTTGCTCTTGGTGCTGAACCCAAACTCGACGTTGTTCCCGGCGCAATGGAGTTGGCTTTCCCATTCTACACTCTTGAAGATGCTATTGTAAGAGTTAGGAGTCCCCAATCCAGTGTTCGGTTTGAATTTTTTGGTTTGTGGAATATAGAAACTGATTAGTTAAACCGAATTGTACACTCTTTATTGACTAAATTGTGACTGCCACTATGCTACTGCAGAGGGTTAATGAAAAGCTGAGTAAATTGGAGAGGAAGAATTTCAAAGACGGCTCTGCCATAACAGTAGCTGTGGTTGGGTGTGGTTACGCAGGAATTGAGTTAGCTGCTACCATATCAGAGAGACTGCAAGATCGCGGAATAGTGCAATGCATTAACGTATCAAAGAGTATACTAACATCAGCCCCTGATGGAAACAGAGAGGCGGCTATGAAGGTAGTTTCATTGCAATTGTATCCTCCATTTGATTAAACTGAGTAAAAGATGGATGATTGATAATGTCCTTTTGGATTGTGGTTAGGTCCTTATGTCTAGAAAAGTCCAATTGCTCTTGGGTTATCTTGTTCAATCCATAAAGAGAGTGAGCGACTCAGAAGAAGATGAAGGATATTTGTTAGAGCTTCAGCCTGCAGAAAGAGGATTAGAGAGTCAAACTATCGAAGCGGATATTGTGTTATGGACAGTTGGTTCTAAGCCTTTGCTTACCAAACTAGAACCTTCAGGTCCCAATGTCCTTCCTTTGAATGCTAGAGGACAAGCAGAAACAGACGAGACACTCCGTGTTAAAGGACATCCACGGATTTTCGCATTAGGTGATTCGTCTTCTTTAAGAGACTCAAATGGAAAGCTTCTTCCTACAACAGCTCAGGTGAGGAAAAAAAGCTATAGAAGACCAAATATGATCACATTCACGTTTTAAAACCAACCGAATCAGGGTGATACTGAAATCAAAATTTGCAGGTTGCTTTTCAAGAAGCAGACTTTACTGGTTGGAATATATGGGCAGCCATAAATAACCGACCTTTATTACCATTCAGGTAAAAATAATAGACTTTTTGACTGGTCTGTGTAATGAAAATAGAAGTTTAAACTCTATTTAATCTTTTGCAGGTTTCAGAATCTAGGTGAGATGATGACTCTTGGAAGATATGACGCTGCTATTTCGCCAAGTTTCATTGAAGGGCTTACACTTGAAGGTCCAATTGGCCACGCAGCAAGAAAATTGGCGTATTTGATGAGACTACCAACTGATGAACACCGGTTCAAGGTCGGAGTCAGCTGGTTTGCTAAGTCTGCTGTTGATTCAATTGCTTTACTTCAGAGCAATCTAACCAAGGTTTTGTCTGGTTCTTGATCTCTGTTGGTTTTGCTCTGAGATCAAAACGGTGCGTATGAAAGACATATGTATTACTTTTGAATACACTTGATGGGAATAATAAATCATTGTAGAAAATAGACTCTCCGAGACACAAATGTCATATCAGGGATGACGAAGAAGATGGAAACAAAAAGACTTCGTTGTTGACTACTATGTCTAAATTAAAGTTGCAAATTATCAAAATCATTGAACCGCAAAATCATCTGAACTAGAAAATTCGTAAGTTGAATAATCTAAAAATAGAGATGATGGATAAAAATATCATTAAACTCTCTCTGATTATGTGATTATGGATAGAATGTTTAACTCTCTGTAATAGTCTCTTGACTGATTTACATGTTGCTTCTCCTCTGAAACCGGTCCTTTACTGTGATAGCACATCTGCTCTTCATATATCAAAGAACCCAGTATCTCATGAAAGAACAAAGCACATTGAGTCTCAATGTCACTCAGTCTGAGAAAAGGTTGAAGCTGGTCAACTTACACTGCTTCATGTTCGTACAGAAAATCAATTAGCTGATGCCTTCACTAAACCTTTGTATCCGACTCTTTTCCATAAGTTCATGTCCAAGATGGGTCTGATCAATACCCTGACGCCATCTTGAGGGGGGCTATCAGATATAACATCATCATTGATTTATTCATTCATTTATGTATAGTAAGTTTAGTACATAATCTCTGTATAGTCAACAGAATACATGTATAAATACTGAGATGTAACCAACTAATTCAATAATGAAGAAAATGGTTTTCCAATAATATTCTGTTATTAACTTTAAGTGTTTCCGATATTTCTGGTTTACTATCCAAGCATTCCATTATTCGATGATTATTACTACCCAAACTCTTTTGTGATTATTTATGTTTTGGTTTTTTTTTAAAGAGTTTTTGGGCCGTAACCCATACTTTCTATAGGGCAGGGATAAGAACGGATTTAAATTTCTTCTTTATCGCTGAAACTCAAATCTGATATCTCTACTCTTTCGATTACAAGATAAAACTATTGGCTCCGGATAAAAAAATATACGTATAGTCTCTAAACACGTGTTGAGATTAGAAAAAAAAACGTATAATCACACGCGTCAAAATGACAGTTAATAAGTAATTCACATTAAATTTTATTAAACAAAATCTTAGAAATTTCTTGTTTTAAAAAATTAAAATAATTAGAAAAAGGCAAGTGGTTCTTTGAATTGGAAAGGATATTAATGATAAATATTTAATGCCCAGAAATTTTCTTCAAAACTGTATTTTTCTCTTTATTATTTTATAAGGTAGTTGCTTCAATTTTCTATATAAGCAGGGTCTCTTGCTCTCAGATAGTCATACTCATCATCAGTCTTTCCTTCACCATAATCCTAGAGGTGTTTTTTTTTTTTTGTAACTTGATCCACAAGCTACCATAAACACTACTCTTCTCCTTCAATCCCCAGGTAAATACAAACATAATTCTCCAGAATTTATTCTTTCCGTATTTTGTTGGTTTTTAAATATCAAATCTTTATTTCAGCAATGGAAGCCTATGGTCAGAGCGTTTACTCTGTTCTTGAGAAAACACAAGTTCGTGAGAAGATGATGAAAGAAATCGATCAGATCTCGGAAGTCTTCTCGGTGTCAAAATCTGATGCAACCGTAATCCTAATCCATCTTCGATGGAACTCGTTTAAGGCTGCAGATCTTTTGAGTGACAACAAGGAGAAGTTTCTTGCGGAATTAAGGCTTGTTCAAGTTTTCGATTTCAATCAAAACGTATCCAACTCTTCTTCTGATGGTACTAATGAAGATTACTTAGTCTCCACGCCCTTTTGCTCTCACAAGTTCTCCACGACTCGCTGGAGTGAATATCTCATCGATTCTCTGGAGAAGAACAAGGCCGAGAGAGGACTAATCTCTTGCCTTCACCAAGACTGTGTCGCCTCCGTTGGACCCGATACGATTGAACAACTCACAGATCCAGTGAAGGAGATGTACGAGAGTTATGTCCTGTCATCTTTCGTGGAGAGCAACAAAGATACGATAAAATGGTGTCCTGCATCCGGATGCGACTACGCCATTGAACTTGAGAAGGACAAAGACGATGATGATTCTGCTCCGGTCGTGTGTTTGTGTGGTTACATCTTCTGTTGGGATTGCCAGCTCGAATCCCACCAACCACTTACTTGCAAAAACGCTTCACTTTGGTTGACTTGCCTCTTAGGTCAATCAAAGAGCGTTGCTTGGATTTATACAAACACCAAACGTTGTCCTAAGTGCAAAAGTCCTGTTCAGCAAAACGGTGACCCTGACTATAGACTCATTACTTGTGTCTGCAGGTTTGATTTTTTTTTTCCTTTTCTACTCTTAAATCCGTGCAAAGATTAGATCTTTAATATCACTATTATGTTTGCTTTACTGTTATGAAATCAGCTATAGCTTCTGTTGGGTCTGCTTGCGGACAGATGAAGAGCACAATGGCAACTGGGCTTGTGTTGAAGAAAAGGCGGCTGGGTCTTCTTCTAATGATTACAGTCAGATCTTGCACCTGAATCTCTGGGAGGAAACTCATGAAGCGATGGAGAAAGCCAAAACCAATCAGAAAGCCTTCGAGAAAAACATGATTCCAAAACTAGCTGAGAATTGTGGTTTAAGCGAGCCAGACATTAGGGCTTTCAGAGAAGCATGGATGCTGGTTGTTCAATGCAGGGGTGTCCTGAAATGGAGCTGTGTGTTTGACTATTTCATAACCGATTACCAAAAAGCGAAGAAGCAGTACCTGAACCACCTTCGAAATGAAGCTACAACAAGGCTCTCTAAGCACCAAGGGACTTTACATGAGTTGGTGGATGAGTTGATGATTGAAACCCACTCTGCTGAAGATTTCGGTTTCATTAAGCATAAATTGGAAACCAGTACTACAAACACAGGTAACTACTTCCATGACTATGTTAAGACTCTCCAAGATGGTATGCCTGAAGTCAAGGCTGAATGAGAATGCACCGAACAGTCACTGGTTCTGCAACCGCTGTACATTTCAGAACACTTGGGTTGATAAAGTGTAAGTTTTGTTTTGTGCCTCTTGAATCTTCTCCTCATGTGGCTATTGACAACAACAACCCTGCAAGTGTCCCAGATCATCCATTAGCTCCTGAAGACCATGGAAAATTGGATTGAGAGCCATGAGTAAGGACAACATGTGTCATTAGTGACTGCTCTTGTGTTTTGATTTGATGTTGTTTTGGTTTAAGAGTCTCTTTGGTTTGTCCTCTAGGTGTCCCGCTGCATTTTTCTTTAGTCCTTTTTTGTTGTTGTTGTTGATTTTCGTATTGTTTGTTTGTGTTTTTCATTTGCGTTTCCATGTTATAATATTCCTTTTATGACATGAAACGCAAATACAAAGAAACAATATGGTCTAAATCAATGTGTTGAATAAAATTTGTTGAAGTCGGATTGAATATGTCTTTGGATTAGAAACTCCATTGGTTCTTTGGATTCAAAACTTTTTTTAGTGATAACATTTTGTTTCTATACAGAGATTAATCAGTGAAAAATCGGACTAACGATTAATTACTTCGATTAGACAAAATCGCGGCGGAAAACCACGGTTGAACGACTAGACGACTGATTTTTAGAACATAGATTGTATCTAAATAAAAAAAAAAAACAATATTGTTACTTTTTATTACTCCTAGAGAATAAAAATCTAGTGAAGACCAAAGTAATTTTCAGCCATTCATGTGTACCATTTAAAAAGTATAAAATAAAATTATTAAGAGAAAAATAAAAAAAATGTGGTGTGGCTGAGAAAATTTAACGGTCATTTTATGTTATATAACACTCTGCAACAGTATCTTCCCCCACACTCCCATTTGCTCACTGCCCCCATTTCTTCGATCAATCAATGTCAGTGAGCAAACTTCCACATCTCTCCCATGGCGTTCACACCATTGACTTCCTCAATTTCACCAACGAACCACTGGTTCTAAGTGTGCTGCTCCCATGTCCTTCGCGGATTCGAGTATTCTCGGCAATTTCAACCACCGCGATCGGCGGAGCTGCCAAGTGTCACGGAGCGAGACATAGCGCCGGTCGAGGTGATAACGGTACAAGGAGAGAGAGTGGATTGGGTTTCGACGAGAGAGGAGATAGAAAAGTGCGTTGTGAGGTTGATGTGATATCGTGGAGGGAACGGAGGATAAGAGGCGAAATCTGGGTTGATTCTGATTCTCAATCCGTTTGGAATGTTCTCACTGATTATGAGCGCCTTGCTGATTTCATCCCCAATCTCCTTTGTAGGTACTTTTCTCACTTAATTCCCACTTCGTTT
>VBRH01000313.1:11248-54756 GCA_014578085.1 Cardamine resedifolia | reverse complement strand
ACAGACGCCATTAAAGAGGCTGTGTGGTTGAGAGGATTAGCAGCAGAGCTGGGATTTTTCCAAGAACAGGTTGAAGTGATGAGTGACTCACAGAGTGCTATATCTCTATCAAAGAACTCTGTTCATCACGAGAGAACAAAGCACATTGATGTGCGGTTACATTTCATCAGGGACAAGATCGCAGAGGGTGAAGTTAAAGTGACAAAGATATCTACATTGTGGAATCCTGCAGATATTTTCACCAAGACAGTCCCAGTGAGCAAACTTCAAAAGGCGTTGGAGTTGCTCAGAATTTCAAGTCACTAAAGAAGAGAGGAAGTTACCGGAGAAGGGAAAATCCAAGGACACTAAGAAAAGGAATCAAGTGGGGTGTTTTGGTATTCAAACTAAGGTGGAGTTTTGTGGGATTAGTCTGAATCCTAAAGCTCTTGTTCAAATGATGGTTTCAGTCTGAAACAAGAAAGTCTCTCATTAAGACAAAGTTTTCATTTGAAAGAAAAAAAAAGGAAAAAGTCTCGGATGGAGACAGAAGGTTCAAAAGTGGTTCCAAGTCACGTGGTCTCTCTAATGATAAGAAAACAATTTCTCCCATGCTCATGATGCAGATCAGAGGAGACAAAGAAGCAGGCCTGCAACTAGTTGTTTCCCACTGCATTAATAAGACAGAAGAAAAATGGAACTAAGGTTTAACTCGAGACTCGAGTTACTTTATTAGTTTGATGACCAAGCTCAATGCATGATACATAAAATATAATTGTTTGTCTAGGTGAGGGGTGGGGAGTGTGATTGTGAAAGAATACAGAGAGAAAAGAAACAGTAACAGAGATTGAGAGCTCGGTTTTAGAGCAAAGTTCTTAGTGGATTTTCCGGAGACCTTCTCCGGCGAGACGTATGATTCCTCCCAAGGATCCGAACTCGTTAAATCTTGTTTGCATTTACTTTTCAAGTTCTGTCTTTCAAGTTTTAACAAACCAACACACGAGAGATTAAAAGCTGTGAGAAAGAGAGAGTTCTAAATCCATCAAAGTTGCAAACATTACTTAAGTTTCAAGGTTCTAAACCCAACAGTGGTGTTATTCTTCTTCGCTCTTACTACATACCTTTGGAAGCCAATGATCCATCCAATGATCCTCCGACGCTTCATGCTTTTGAGGTTAAAGTTGATGAACGACAATGTAGTAGCTTGGTTTTGAAGTGCTTTATTGCTAGACTTCGAGGGGAAACCAAGGAAACCGTCACAGATACCGGTCTTCTGCTCTACGATCACCTCTCATTCATGCCTGAGTTGCCGCCAGAGAATCCTTTCAAAGATGATGCTAACCGATTTTACGTCCTCAAGGAATCAGAACTTCAACACAATGACTACTGGCTTCGTTTGTATCTGGAACTTGCAGTTGCCACAACCAATAGGAGCTCCGGTAAGCAACATGTTCTCACCAATTTGAAGATTCTCAATGTGGCTATGGAAAGTACACCATACCTGACCCAAGGAATTCTCGCCCATGATGCTGCCTTCTACATAAGGTACGAGGACTCTTGTGTGGCTCGTGTTGGTAAGGATGTCGATCGACTTGCTATAGTCAGAAGGATTTTGGATGAGCAGTCGGAAATCTTTAGTCTCGTGGGTTGTTAACAGAGCTCACGAACCATAATGTCGTCCAACATGGAAGCTGGCGGATCAGAATAATAAACCCCATCGGTGGTTGACTAAGTTAAGTGGAATGCTTTTTATATGGTTTAAAGTGTCTTGATTACTTCAAACATTAAGTTTATTTGGTGTGTTTGGATTGTTAAGTGGATTGCTTTTTGTGCAATTTTTAAGTGTGTTGTTGTGCATGAATTCCTAAAACTCAGGTTTTCATATCAGCCGTTTCTTGTTTATTTTGATGTACAATGAAGAACCATTTCTTGGTTCTTAGAAAACTATGTCTCACATCCTTGTCTCTTTGTTACAAATGTTATTGACAAATCCAAACCACGGTTAAGAGTGGTGGTATACATATAGCACCAATACAAAGACACCCACTTTAGCTCATGATCTTTAAGGCTAAGTGTGCTCAAATCAAAGAATTCTACAATAACACTGCAAATGTACACACTCTGCTTCTGTCCTTCTTTATACCCGGATTGGTTAAATCGTAGTTATGGACCACTCTGATCACATTTGAACGGTGTAGATTAGTTTACACTAAAAACTAGAACGCACGATTAGCCGTACGATGGAGCATCTTAAAGTGTTAAACCCTAAAGGGCAAAAAAAACCCCGATCTTCGCCACTCCTCCTAACTAACTGGTGCTCTGCGCTTAATCTCTGTCAATGGCTCGCTTCATCAGATGTCTGAGAAGATCAGTCTTCTCTAGTTCCTCTCCTTCAATTTCGTACCGGAACCCCAAGATTTGTTTCCCCTCGAATCAAAATCCTAAACTTTTAATGAGCCGCAGATGTCTCAGCTCAGGGAGTTACGTTTCCAAAATGCAGAAATCAGCTTTCGAGGGCAACATTTTGCGACTAATCCGTAATGAGATCGACTATGAACTCGATCACTCGCCTCCTTTCCAGGTATTCTATTACTCTTCCCCCCAATTTTTAGCTGTCAATGGCAAAAAGCTAGATACTTTAAGCCTTCTTGGAATCTGATTTTGTAATTGTCTGATCAATGAATTGATTGTTTTAGCAATGGGAATCATATAGATGTTGATCTGACCAACTGTGGTTGATATAATTTGTAAACTTTTGGATGAGTAATGAAGAAAATGTTCACATCTCTTAAGTGTCTATGTTGATAATTTGAGCACTTTGCCTGTAAAAATTCGCAGCTTCCTAGCAGTTTTGGTTCGTTCACTGTGGATGAACGGCCTGGAGAGCAGTGGATTAGCTTGAAAAGGCAATTTGGGGAGAAAGAAGACATCAAGATTGAAGCAACCATGTTTGATAGATCAGTTCCGTCGTCAAAATCTACCAGCACTGAACCTGAATATGTTCTTCACATCACTTTCATTGTCAACATCTCTAAGGCTGGTCCTGGTGAAGCTTTAGAGATTATGTGTTCTGCTTGGCCAGATACCATAGAGATATCGAAGCTCTGCATTCGTAAAGGCATCGAGACTTCACCATCTTCCTACGGTGGACCAGAGTTTGAGTACGGTGGCTTGACTCTTTTCTTTCAACATAAAAATTCAGATACTATGAAAAGGTGAAGTTATTGTGTGTTTTGCCTTTGGTTATTACAGGGAACTAGATGATGAGCTTCAAGAGGCTCTTTATAAATTCTTAGAGGAAAGAGGTATAAGCGATGAGCTTGCTGTTTTCTTGCATCGGTATATGAAGAACAAAGACAAAGGTGAGTACATTAGATGGATGGAGAGCGTTAAATCTTATGTCGAGCAATAATAGACTTGGGCCTGTACTACTTGCCTCGGTTTTGTTCCAAAGAATGCAGTGTGTTGTATGTGATTATGGCTCTCTTCGTCTTAAATAAACAAACTCATTTGCCAATTCTTTTGATTGCTGGGTTCTTAGCTTGTAGATTGTGTAAAAACTACTCTAGATGCATAATTACGAGCATGGAGGGTCATATCATAAAGTCACATAATTTCAGCAATAGATATGTCACATGTTTCTGGTGTTTCTTATTTGCAACAATGGAGATTGAAAGTGTCTTAGTATAAGTTAAGTTGGTAAAATGATGACTTCTCAGGTAAATCAGTTTTCCCCTTGGGAACTTTGCTATCTAATTCTTTTGTCTGAATTGGTGACTTCCAAATCAATTCTAGTGTTCCTTAACAGAGTAGCAACTCCATAGATCTTAATACCTTTTATACTTTTTTTATTCCATAGTGTGGATTTACTGTGAAACACCAGAACTTAAAGGGACAATCCAGCTGAGTCCATATAATTTTATTTCTCTTTTTGTAAACGAGTCTTTAAAATTAGGACAGATTGATTCCATATGTCTCAATTATGGATTATATTCCGAATGTGGACTACTACTATACTTAGGTGTGTTTAATTTGGATTTTTTTTATACTGTTTAGGAAATATAGTAAAGGTTGTTTTTTTTTAATTTAGATTTGGATAGGTAAATGTATAACTTTGTCGAGTTTGGATATTTTGCTCTCTTCATTTGATTCTTTGTTGGTCCATTTGCTCTCTCGTGTGGTGAATAAAACCAATGAGATCCCATTATATTATGATGAAAAATAATCATATGTTACAAAAAAAAAGGACCATTTCATCTAATAAGCTTTTCGTGTGGCTAAAATGAACACGTCATTGTCAAAAGAATTATGGATCTTTTTTCCACTGTGAAATATGATTTTGGGATCTTCATAAAAATCTTAATCGATGTGACATATTAGGATAATGTGGGGGATTAGAGAGGTAATTATGGTGCGTAACAACATGATTTCCGCATCGTTAACATCTTCATTAGTGGAAAATATTGATTGTTAATTGCAATGATTAGCATTATATTAATCATACTAATTTTAATGTAAACATCAACTTGATACGGACCCACGGAAAGCAAATTTCGCAGAATCTTTGGGTTATAATTCACTAAATCCAAGATAAGAATTAATTTTCATAATAGATCCCTCTCGCCCACATGGCTGCATATCATTACAAAAACGAGAAATCGTGAAATGTGAAGTAACAAATGTAATGTAATTATTATAAATATATGCAATAATGCAGATATTTTTTTTCCTGAGTGCTAATGGATTGAATCTAATAATGCTACATTTTTTATTTTATATAACGGTGAACAAATTGTGAAATAATAAAAGCAACGTGACAAGATTAGATTAAGGAGGACCACCAAAATTTAACTTTAATCGTCACATGGCGATGAACAACAACCTCTGACGAAGAACTCTTCACTTATAGATTAATGTCTGTTTCTTTTAACTACATGTAGGACCTCACTTCGATAATCACATTGTATCCACTCCATTCTTATTTTCTTTAAGAAACGTAAATCTTGTTTATGCTGGTTTTTTTTTGTCATTTTATACTATATAAAATCGTCCACTGGACTATAAATTATTTTTTGTGACAAAAAGACTAGACATGGTTTATTTATAAAGATATATATTGATATTGATTGACTAAAGTCAGTTCACGCCTAATAAATCGGTGACAATCTAGTGGGCAATAATGCTTATTGCGTATAACGTAGGACATATTTTGTTTCTTTTATGTTTTAATGACTATATAGTCTATACATATCAAATATATATATATTATATATAACACGTAGTATATTATATAAATATATAGTATATATTATATATACCACAATAATTTGTAATTCCATTGTTTTTGGATATATTCATCTATTATATTAATTTGGAGTTAATTTTAAATGAGATGACACATTAATTTCTTTGAACATAGGATATTTTATGTTAATACCATATTTGTGATTATGATTATTACACCAGTCTAATAATAGATCATATATGTGGAAGACCTAACATTTTCTCCATAGTCCAATTTAGTAGTTTTTAGTATTGTACAACATGGACTTAAAATAGACCTCAAATATTGAATTACACCAACACATATCTAAAGTACAACTTAATTAGTAAAACTCTAACAAAAAGAGAGTAAAAAAAAAAAAAAAAACTAAAAAGGAAGGTAACAATGAAGAGCTCAAAGCTTAAGAGTCAAGTCAATCTTAAACTGATTATGATCTTCTTGATTGCTCTTGAAATGTCCAATTCTCTCCAACGTAGCAGCAATTATGTTACTGTTATTACCGCCGGCGACATCTAGGTGAAAAATTTCCGGCAACATCTTTCCTATGGTCGGTTTCTGGTGAAAGCTCTGTTTGAAAACGTGACTTAAACTCGCTGTTTGTCTTCCTAAAAAGAGTTTGTTTACCGTTGAATGAGCTTGGATCCCTAACGTTGACCTGTTATTCGCCGAGCCATGTAACGGCAATGATGCCATGCTAGTGAATCTGCTGACAGAACCGTGGCCAAACGCAAACGCTGAAGAAGGAGAGGAGGAGGAGGAGGAGAGACTCATCTTGTAGTAGTGTCCGCGTTTGGCTAAAGTGCGCTCGCGTTTATGAGCGTTTTGGTGGCCACCAAGTGCTTGTGAGCTATAGAACTTTCTTTGACAATAATTGCACGAGAACACCCTCGGATCTTCCAAATGCTCTTGATGGTGAGAAGTCGATGATGAGCTGGTCTTGAAAGAATCGATGAGATTGAGTTCTGATGAGGTCGAGCCACATGGCAAAAGGGTCAAACCCAACTCAAGATCTTGATGACCTTGTTTCTTTGTTTTTAACATTTCTTGATCTCCTTTGCTGGACGGATCCATGTTTGTTCTGTGTCCTAGCTATAGAGAATATATAAGAGAAGAAAAGTGAAAATTGGATATAGATGTGAACTGATTTGGTCGTGGAAGTGAAGTGTGAGTTCTATTTATGGAATTGGACGGACATGTCACCCTTTTTTAATAAAATTGAGTGATGTTTAAAGAAAAAGGACACTTTTGATGTGTGCAATCTGACCTAGAGCTACAGAGCCTACACATGTAATTGTATAGTAGTGGACACTTGAAAAAAGAAAGAAAAGAAAAAACTAATGTCGTAATTATATGAATTATTGATTTATCTGGGAACACATATAATGAGTATTCATGATTTCATGTTATGCTAATGTAATAAATGCTTATAAGTAGCTCTATCTTCATCAAATGAGTTTGTCGTCGTTGTCAACTCGTTTTTCCTTGTAATAATTATACAATCCCTTTTCATTATATAAAAACGTTTTTCAGGATTATAATTAAAGAATTAAAGATGTATAAATGTACCGTACTATGTATGTATGTAGTTCTTTTGTTAAGGGTTTAGGTAATTAGGTGAGACGTTTGAGTCAAAACTCTAAATGAAGAAGCAGTCTTTTATTTGTTTAAGTGTTAGGTAAGTTAGCACTTTTGGACAAGGATTATGAAGCCAATCAAATCTCCCCGACAATCCTTTTCGTTTCAATTTTTTTTTTAATCCATTCTCCCGTTTTCGGTTGAATGTCCAAAACTGAAAAACCATACACATCCATCTCACAGAAAAATGTCACTAATTATTGTTTATGATTATATATCCATTCTTGTTAACTTACAAAATCATTCACCATTGATATAAGTCAACTAAACTGTTAAATC
Source organism: Cardamine resedifolia (assembly GCA_014578085.1). Taxonomy (NCBI): domain Eukaryota; kingdom Viridiplantae; phylum Streptophyta; class Magnoliopsida; order Brassicales; family Brassicaceae; genus Cardamine; species Cardamine resedifolia. Next base: position 47,579 of record VBRH01000313.1, on the reverse strand, counting down.
TGTTTTTTTTTTTTTTTAAGTTGTATTTGTAGAAGCATTTTTTAAAAATAATGATTATTTTTATTATTATGACTATCGAGTATATATACAGTTAAATACAATGGCATGATCGTTTTATTTGAAAACGTAAAGTACGACTTCACTAGATAATATCAATGCCAATGCATTAGGAATTTATATCTATGTCTACAATTTCTATGAAATTAAATGAAATGTTTTTTTCCTCTTGGTCCGCGGATGATTGAAATTACAACTCTACCTTGTTACTAATAGCAGCACATAACTGCGATCTTATAGCAAGACAATCATATTACGAAATGGTCATTCGATTTTCAATAACGTGATCTTACAATCAACATATGAATGGCCAAAATCTATTATCGATTTCTTTTAAATGAAAACCATCTGCTAGAAAAAAAAACGCTGTCCATCTTTATTCTTTAGTTTCAAAAGTACATTATTTGCTTTCATCGTAGTGACTTATGAAGTGAAGCATTTTGTATTTATTTTGCTTTGTCTAATCAGTTTCGACAATATATCTCCTCCTAGATTACATTGTCGGTCCAACCTCCACACCAAAAATATATGGACCACCCTCTCTAATTCTTTAATAAAAAATAAAAGGGAAAAAGAGATAAGAACGAACGTCCGTCCTTGAATAATAGAACGTCTAAAGCTACAAACTTAGTAATAAATATCGTCTCCCAATTGATTTGATTAAATCATAAACAACTTTCCCATAATACAAATTTCACCTGTGATTTGATTTTTTACTAAGGATTATATATATGGATTATTTGGAACAGAGAGTATAGCTTGCAATGGCTCAAGAAACCAATCCTTTTTGAGTTTTGACTCTTTGAGCAAACTAATTACTAAGACCAGGCGCTTGAGATGTACAAAAAGCTCCATGAATGTGCAGACCGCTGCAACTAGCGAAATATTAGGCCCACTATATCAGGCCCATTAGAATCAATTTGTAATATTCAATAAACTGAGGTCAAATCGAACTCATCCGAAATATGAGGGAGCTAAAACTAATTTATGCGGAATCATATATATAATAGCGGACCCCACAAATATTTACCTGTGGTAACTTTTTAATAATGATAACAAAATTTTACTTTTAATTTAGGATGAATAGTAAATAGTAAATGCAAGACGATAAAAGATCTCTTGATAATTAAAGTCATGTTTAAGGAAACACATATATACTAGATTTTTTTAAAATGTTTTCTTTTCTTCTTCTGAATGTTAAAATATCACATGTTATTTGAAACAATAATGATTAATGTATAGCTGAAACTAAAGAAAATTCTAAAATAATTTTTAATATATTTAGATAATTCGATCACAATTTTTTTTTATTAAACTAAAAACATACGAAGAAGAAAGAAATTGATTCAAAATGTATACGAAAATATATGTTTATAATATAGTTTAATTTAAAACAAACAATAGATTTTATCACTATTTATAATTTATTGTCATGTATTTATTGTTATTATATTAATAATAACAAACTAATGTTTTGAAATTAAAATGAATGTATATTTTTAATATAATGCTCAATTAAGAATTTTACAATGTCTTAAAACTGGAATCCCGCGTAATCCCGCGTATCAAAATTGAAATAATTGACGTTAAAATTAAAATCACGCGCAACGCGCATAGTTGAAAAAATTGAAAATTTAAGTGTATTCAATTTGGAATCCCGCGTATCAAAATTAAAATCCCGCGCAGCGCGCGTAGTTGAAAAATTGCGGAGAGTCTCCCGGTTTCTCCGAAGATATCCAAAAATTTGAAAGAGATTTATTTCCTAAATGCCCTCCTTTATTTTCTGCAAAGATTTTAAAGATTTCCGAACTAGGATATTCAAAATGGTTTATATATCGTCTCTTCTTCAGTAGCTCTTTTTCATCTATCTCCGACGAAGATGACAAGCAATACACAAAAAATGAAACGTGTTGAACCTGACTCAGATCTTTACTTTACCGGCAAACCAATGTCCGCCGATGAAGCTATGATTAAATGGCCGTTACGTTACAAGTCCAAGTCGAGAAAAACAGCGAGAGTGAAAACTCCGAAGAAAGGGTAAATTTATTCTTTCGTTGCTTATTAAATGTTTTCGTTGTTTGCTTATCTTCGGTTTATGTCATCACGTTTCATGCTTTTGAATCACAGTGACGATGAAAAAAGACAGCAGGCGAGTCGTCATTACGAGCAAGCTATGATCGATGGATTTCTAATCAATCTTGGCGACGATGTCTACGTCATGGTACACATTCCATTTATTCTCTGATACGACATTAAAATACTGAATTAGCTTCTCTGTTGAGATTTATTCTATGGTTATTGTCAATCTCTGTTGATATTTCTATGTTGTTTTTTCGACGAAGGCTGAAGAGGGGAAGCTGAATCACATGGCCAAAATTGTCGAATTATTTCAAGGAACTGATGGAGAGCCTTACTTTAGAGGTCGATGGTTTTATCGACCCAATGAAACTGTGAGATGTTATACCGTTTTTGATTTTTTCATATTCTGTTACTACAAATGTCTCTTGCTTCTGCTGATTTATGTTCTTTGTAATTCCTTAAGGTGATCCAAAGACTTGCAGTATATGTGCAAGAAAAAAGAGTCTTTCTTTCGAATGTTGAAGATGACAATCACCTCAACTGTGTTTACTCCAAAGTAAACATTGCTAAAGTCCCTCTTAAGGTATATATCTATCAATCAAATACTCTGTATTCAATGGCTTGTTATAAATGTTTTCATCTAGATTGCTTAACACTTTTTTTTTTTTTTTACAACAGATTGGTTCAAGAACTGAGAGGAGGGATTTGCCTCGATGTGATTACTACTATGATATGCAATATGAGCTGCCACACCTCACCTTTTCCAATGCATATGAAGATGGTACTTTAATTTCTTGTTTATTCTGTCAGTGGTTTCCTTTTAACTATATTATGCATGTTAATTAGTTTCTACTAGCACCATCCTAGACGTATTACTGTTTTTTTTTTGTTATATGAGCACTATCTTATTTAAGTTGTCATTTCGATCTTTGTTTTTTTTTTTTTTTTGTAGTTTCATCATTTATATCCTTGTTAACTTTATTCATAGTGTTTTGAAGAAAACTTATGATTTCTGTTTTGCCAAAAAGTCCCAACAGATAGTAGTGATGCATCATCATCAACAGTTTCATTTGATCGTGAGTCAAATTGCAATGAAAATCCCAACAACGGCCAAAGATTTTTATTGGATCTTTACAGTGGGTGTGGAGCAATGAGTACTGGGTTGTGCATGGGGGCTGCCTTGTCAGGCATCAAATTGGTTACGGTAAAAAGACTTTTCACGATATTCATGTTTTCACATTGTTATTTGTAACAAATGTTTAAACAGTCTTTATGATTTTTGCAGAAATGGGCTGTTGACATAAACACTTTTGCATGTGAGAGTGTAAAACTGAACCATCCTGAAACAGAGGTAAGCCTTTTGTGTGACTTTTTATACCTATGTGTTAGGAGAGTAAATACAATAACCACATATGTAATCAATTGATTTTGAACGTTGATCAGGTGAGGAATGAATCTGTGGGAGACTTTCTAACTCTACTCAAAGAGTGGAAAAAACTCTGCGAGAGGTTTTGTTTGATTTCCAGTTCTGGCCCAAAAGAACCAGTTATTGATGTGGAAGAAGAAGGAGGTGACCAAAATGTTGACGCAGATGGGAATGAAGTCTTCGAGGTAGAAGAGCTCGTCGACATCTGCTTTGGAGACCCTAAATATCTAAACAAACCTGCACTTCATCTCAAGGTAACAACAGTTCCCTTGAATCTCACTTAGGTACAAACAAATTTCATCATCAATAAGATGCACCTTAAACATTAGTAATGTTTTGATTTCAATACTCATAGGTGCGTTGGAAAGGTTACAGTGCTGATGAAGATACTTGGGAGCCTTATGATGGTTTAGGGTAACTTTCCCATATACTACACCTTTTGTATTGATGTTTTCTCGTTATTGATATGGTTTACTTTATGTTTACTCCAGAAACTGCAAAGATAAGCTCAAGGAGTTTGTGACCAAAGGGTTTAACTCTAACCTGTTACCCCTTCCTGTAAGTCTTTTAAGTAATTGTGTTTGGTTCATTAATATTGTTACATCCTCTCAAGTTTTATGGTTTACTCCTCAAAATAAGTTGGGTCTTATTTTTAACATTTTTCAGGGGAGTGCTTATTTTGTGTGCGGAGGGCCTCCCTGTCAAGGGATCAGTGGCCACAACCGTTACAGAAATAAAGAGAAACCGCTTGCAGATGAGAGAAACCAGCAAATGCTGGTTTACATGGACATCATAAACTTCCTGAAACCAAAATACGTACTCATGGAAAATGTGGTCGATCTTCTAAAGTTTTCCAATGGTTTTTTGGGGCGTTATGCTGTAGCTCGCCTGGTTGCGATGAGCTATCAAACACGAATTGGAATGATGACTGCGGGTTCTTACGGTCTTCCTCAAGTTAGAAACAGAGTATTCGTATGGGGTGCGCAACCAACTGAGGTAAATATTTGTTACTTAATAGCTTAGCACTAATATATTGTCTTGGAATACAATGATCTTTATTGCTCTCTCTCTCTCTTTATTTACCTAACAGAAACTGCCTCAATACCCTTTGCCCACTCATGAGGTTCTCAACAAATGCTTAACCCCTACAGAATTCAAGGCAAGTGTGGATGGTTTGTACTTTTAAATCTTCTTACTATTCTTGCATTGCTCATTCATTTGTTGTAAATGCAGCAAGTGCAAATTGGACATGGCCTAGAGCTTAATTTAGAAAAGGCTCTCACTCTTGCAGATGCAATTAGTGATCTACCACAGGTATGTGTATCTAAACTTCAAAATTACGTAGTTGATTATGTTACATTATAGTTCTTTGTTCAAATATGCTCTCTTTATGCTCCAGGTGACAAATTGGGAGGAAAATGATGAAATGCACTATAATGAGGCAGGTCCCAAGACAGATTTTCAGAAGTTCATTAGTCTTAAGAGATCTGGTGAGCAACTTAAACTAGATAGATTTGACGGTTGTACATAATATTAACGAATATGATCTCTTTTCAGAAACACTAATCCCCATAGATGGTAGAGAGACTTCACATGCTCCAAAATTGTATGATCACCAACCACTGGAACTTAAAGATGACGACTTTCAAAGGGTTGAGTATATTCCCAAGAAGAAGGTGCGGATCTCTTTCGTAGTGTTTGCTTCGAAATAATCATTTCTTGTTCATGTTGTTATTGTATTCTTATTGGTACAGGGTGCCAACTTCAGAGACATGCCTGGTGTTTTAGTTGATGAGAAAAACCGAGTGCTATTTGACCCTTTGGTAGAGCGAATAAAACTGAAATCTGGAAAATTTGTGGTACAAATTTGATGATCCAAGCACAACCTTATCGTTTTTATTTTTTTGCAAGCTTCTTGATAATATATGGCTTGTGGTTTTGACAGGTGCCTAATTATGCAATGAGCTACGTCAAAGGAAAATCAAAAAAGTAACTTTCTCTAACTAATAGTATGCTTTATCTTTAAAAGCTATTTCCAGCAGGGGTACCTGATAATGTTAAATGAAGTAAAAGTAGTAACACATGGTCGTCTATGTCAATGTTATAGGCCATTTGGTCGCATGTGGTGGGATGATATAATTAATACAGTTGTGACAAGAGCGGAGCCTCACAGCCAGATCGTAATCCATCCGTTGCAAGATCGTGTGTTGACTGTCCGTGAGAATGCTAGAATTCAAGGGTTTCCTGATTTCTACAAGCTCTGTGGCTCAGTTAAGCAAAAGTAAGTCTTTTTTTCTGTGATTGTTGTTATTGCTTTGGGAGATTTCTGATATGTAAAACTGAATATATATATATTTGCAGGTACGTCCAGGTTGGGAATGCGGTGGCTGTTCCTGTTGGTGTTGCGTTGGGATATGCATTTGGTATGGCGAGTCAATGCCTGACCGATGATCAGCCTGTGATAAAGCTACCCTTCAAGTTTCCTGAATGCATGCTGGCTAATGCAGAGGATCAACCAGTTGCAGAGGATCTTTCTGATTGACAAGACAATATTATATGATTGATGACTTCTCTATGGAATAAATTCACCTAGCTTCAATTATCCAAGGAGGGATTTGTTTCTTTTTTGCTTTCTATTTTTGGTTATTCAGAGTTATTATTCCCTTAAGAACTTGATATTCATTCCATTAATAAAGATTGTTTGCATCGAGTCAATTGACTAAAGATCTCATCTTTGACATCACTAATTTTTTGTAATGATTGTAATCATGATTCGATTCACTGGAATATTCCAGATAATTTAGTAGAAGCTCTAAACAATAGTTCCTTACTTGAAAGAAACAAAACATGTAGAGCATCCCAGGAACTTGATTCCACTGTTGTGATGTTCATCCAAACCTCTGGTCAGAATTTCAACGCCACATTGGTTCGATTTTGCGTAATTCAGTCACCACCGAGACTCCGGGCTTATGATGATCAAAGATAATAATAGCTACGTAGGCAGTTGGGCCCAGCCCATATATATTGGGCTTTTAGCCTAAGATTTTTTTATAGGTCTGACCCGAACCGTAATTAGGTCTGGTGGCAAAGTTGTTAATACACAAAAGAGATTTTAGTTGATAAACCCTAGATTCTCTAAACGGCTTCTCGGGCATTGTCACCAACTTCAATTCCTTGAGCCGCCGTAGAATTGCTTCGTCGCCACCGGTAATTTCGTTTTCCCTTTCCGTATTGCTTTCTTGTTCTTCGTGATACTTGTGTTTTTTGGTCACTAAAGCCTCACTTCTAGTGTTTAGTTCAGTTTCTGTTTGTTTCTAGGAATTGATCAAAAATAGGTATTACTATGCAAGTTTTCATAAGCTTGAGTATTATATATAATAAGAATCTGAGATGTATGTGTATTGTAGAAAGCAAAAGAGTAGAGAAAATGGCTGAAGAAGAAGCAAAGGGGTTGGATTACATACCAGAGGTGATACTGAAGAAGAGGAAGAACAGAGATGAGCTTGCCTTCATCAGGAAGAAGCAATTAGAGTTGGGAAATCACAAGAAGAATAAGAAGAAAGTCTCTGATATCAAACGCCCCGAAGATTTTGTTCTAGAGTTCAGGGCCAAGGTTCTCGTCTTTAATATCCTGATTTTGCTATTAAACTCAGAAACATTTGGTTCCTCAAGTTCTTATTTTTGCTCTGAGACTTGTCTACACCTTATAAACATGTTTTGTAATCCATGGAAACAGGTTTGGCTGAATCTAGTCTTTGAGTTTAATTGAAAGCTATACATACACCTTTTTGGTTTTGGTTTAGGTTTCATCACCATTTTGCATTTGACTAAGATTCTGCATAGTTAAGATCCTCTCATTGCTTTATGTGGAGTTGAAATGACTGGATTAGTTTTTCTTTCACATATCTCTTATACTGTACCTGTTCTTTTGTTAAAATTTTGTTTCTCCTTTGAGATTTCACCCTAGTTTTGCTCAGGACTTGTTGTTTGTTCTATGTTATTTGACAGTTTTCTTCTTGTTAATTTTATTTGTTCCTTAAGGAAATAGATCTAATCCGGATGAAGCAAAGGGTGAAGAGGCCAAAGGCATCTCCTCCACCAGTAAAATCAAACTTGGTTTTCATCATTCGTATACAAGGGTAATTGATATTCTCCTATCGGCTTGGAATTTAATATTTATCTCTGTCAGTTTCCTCATCCTTTTATTTTTTTCTCTCTGGTGACCAGCACGAATGATATGCATACAAAGACTAAGAGGATTCTTAACAATATGAATCTAAGGAGCGTCTTTACTGGTGTATTTGCCAAGGCAAGTGACGGTTTGTTCCAAAAGCTTCTCAAAGTGCAGCCTTACGTCACTTATGGGTACATAATGATACTTATTCCTCTTTCAATCTCTCCATTCTGTTGCTTGATTGATTCTCTTATAAGCTGACGGATGTGTACCATTCTTGAAGATATCCGAATGATAAGAGCGTAAAGGACCTCATATTCAAAAAGGGATACACAATTATAGAGGGAAATCCTGTTCCTCTTACCGACAACAACATAATCGAACAGGTAAAGTTTCCAACTATTTAAGTACAGGTTTCTTATTCCAGATAATAACCATGCTGTTCTTAATCATTCCAACTTTTGTTATCGTAGGCTCTAGGAGAACACAAAATCTTTGGCATAGAAGACCTTGTGAATGAGATAGCAAGGGTTGGTGATCATTTCAGAGAAGTTATGAGATTCTTGGGACCCTTGAAACTCAACAAGCCTGAGGCCGGTGTTTTGCACTGGAAGAAACAAGTCTTCAGCGAAGGAGGAGATACTGGAAACCGCGAAGATAAGATCAATGATCTCATCAACAAAATGAATTAGAAGCAACTTTACTATATTTTCCTTATAAAATCTGTACGAGGCTAAAAACCAACCACTTTGATGAAACACTATTGCAATTTTGATGAAAGGACATTTGGAATTTTATATAACCATCGTTGTCTTCAGAGATTATATTATACACATATGTGATGCAAACAGAGCCTGACTACCAGAGCTAGTAAGCTAGCGGAAGAGCTCAGCTCCTACTATAAGCTGATGAGCATATGTGATGCAAACAGAGTAACATATCGAACGTTTTTCATTTATCTCCTAAAGCTCCTCTTCTCTTTGGGTGCTTCGTCTTCCTCGGGCAACTTGACAATTGTGTATGTTCCTGCTCCGATTAACGCTCCAAGAATTGGGGCAGTGAGGTAAACCCAAATACCTCTGTAATTGTTTGCTGCAATGGCTGGACCTAATGTTCTTACAGGATTCATCGAAGCTGAAGTTGCTGGTCTGTTTTACACAACAACATCATGATCAGTAAAAACATAATCATTATGTAAAAGGAAGAATAAAATTTATGATCCATCCATCTAGTGTTATTACCCAGCTATGAGTATGTTAAGCATGACCGTTGCTCCAACCGCAATTCCCGCCAACTCTCCCACCTGTAATTTTGTGATTAGTTTTCAGACACAAACAAATTTCAAGATTCTAATTTCTGTAGTTAATTGTTCTGTAATTTACAGCTCTCGTGTCGGTGGCGACGGCTGTGACAACGAACATGAGGTTGAAGCTAATAATGAACTCCAAAGCGAAGGCTTGGCTGAGACCCACTGTCGGCACCGTCACGCCACCGCTCATCGTCGGCTCAAACACCGCTTTCAGTGCAAACGCCGCACACACCGATGCCATCACTTGAGCTCCGATATACACCGGAACCTATTTTTTTACAAATTAATTTTAGACAATGAATTCATTTAGACTTTAACAAAAGGACATCGGTGATTTTTTATTACTGTATATCGCTTTTTTTTTTTGACATATTATAAATCGCTTTAAAGTGATCAGATTTAATATATTTTGAATAGCCCATGTTAAAATATAATTCATAATAAAACTGTCATAGTGCATGTGCATGTCTATAAATTTCATGTGGTTGACAGTAACATCCAAAAAAAATGTGTAAATGTATTGAAAACAAAAAAAAATTTAAGTACTGACATGTTTCCAAGGGAAGTGTTTGAGGGCAGCAAAGGCGATGGTGATAGCCGGATTGAGATGTGCACCGGAGATGTGACCGGTCGACAAAATAACGATCATAACCGCCAAACCAGCTGAGGCGGCGCAACCGATAAGCGTCACCGCTCCATCTGTCTTCTGATTCACGATCGCCGTCGCTGTCCCGGCGAAGATCAGAATCAGTGTCCCAACAAACTCTGCTCCCAACTTTACAGACACAAATATGCATTGGTCAATCAAATGATCAGTGAATTGTAAAAAAAATGGAGGGGGTAAAACTGTAATAAAGACGAGAATGTACCTTGCGGTAGAGGGAGACGTTAGGGGGAGGAAGAGAGCAAGAGACAGGAGGAAGTCTGCCATCTTCAAGAGCCCATTCATTGTCGACACTAAAACATTTGCAGCTTTTTAGAAGTGACTTTGGTGTGTATTTACCATTATGTCCATTCCTCTTCCCTTCGAAGCCTCCAAAGAGCGGTGCTCCTGGAGTCCCTGGGGTTGTCGCCGGCGTTGAGGGCATTGATGGAATTTCCTCATGATCCATATCGAGGGTAGAGATATATGAGATCTTGATTTGAGGATATATATATATGTTTTAGTTTATGATTGTTTGTATGAGAAAGAGTTGAGGGATGTGTAGGGTATTTATAGGGGAAGACATGAGAGTTGACTTATGAGTGAAGGATCCAAAAGAGATTATTGATATTTGGTTTGGAGTGAGGAGTGAGTGGGTTGGTAATCCTTAGTTTAAATTCATGTGTCCTAAGGAAGACTCTTTACATAACATGACAATGTTGCTGTCTTTGTGAGAATGGGTCGTGTATCGTATCTTTTTTTTTTTTATTTCTACTTACATGATACATGTATTGTAGTGGACAGTGTATACTACTAAAGAAGCTTTTGGGATGAAGCAATAATTGTAGATCTTTTTCTCTATCGACATACTTTAATTGCTTAATTTGTTCTTCTCCATGAGAATGGAACTCTTGGTTTTGTGTGGTTGTTACTTGTTAGCAAAGAGAATGATGATAAAAGCGATGGTTATTGACCTTTCCTTGTCACATTCGGCTTTTGTGCACTCGTTTTTAGTTAATCTCTAATGCATGCACAGAAGAAAGAAAGAGGGACAGTATTTTTAACCAAAATCAAATATTGAAGAATATTGTAAGGGATTATGAAATAAATTATTTGTTTTCTGTAGAGTCATTGCATGTATTAACAATGTTCTTTTGATCGAATAGATGCAGATATTATACAATGCAAAAGGTGGTGTAGTTGTAAGTATATAAATAAGATTTTTTTTTATGTTGGAATGATAGTTCCTGGAAAGTTTAAGACCTTAATTAGCCTTTATCAAAACAAAAAAAAAGTTTAAGACATTAATCTCTCAAGCCGGAACTTGCCGATAAAATACTATCGCGTCACAAGCAAGATTCAAATTAGGGGGCATAACTATATCCGAAGAAGATTTTGATTATAATTAGACTAACATCTTTGGTTGAGTTTAATATATGTTTTTAATGTTTCGCGGGAATTTTATCATTCACGATAGAAAAACTTGAAAGCATTTTTAATCTCACTCGGTTATTCCACTTTAACAAACTGACAGAAAAAAAACCCCAAAAATAATATGTTTACTATTTGGAATCCAGTAAAGTTTGGATCGAACTATATGATAAAATTACATAACTCATATATAGAGATGATAAACCAACTGTATCTGAGTTTTAAGGGGAAAAAAAAAGTATATGATAAAACTCGTATATAGGTTGACAAACACAATCATATTTAGTTGGATTTGTTACCTCTATATAAATCGATCTTGTTTACTAATTACTACTAGTAAGATTCCGTAAAAACAATATTTTACTTGTCAGATTAATGATATCTTTGTTATTATTAAAATCACTTTAGAATTCATCTTCTATTCTGTTATCGTTTTTGTTATCATTTTCTAGTTTTAATTTACATACTTTTTAAGTTATTCGTTTTTCTATTTTCATAAAAGAACCTTTGATTGCCGTCACTACTCTTTAGAATCTAAGTTAAAATACTAATATTTCGCTTTGTTCTCACCATCGTACGAATTGTCTTCGATTCAATTATAATTATTTCTCTAAGGTATAAAGTTTCTTAAAAACCTTATTCGCCTTTGCTAAGTTTTACAGAATAAGGAAATGAGTGGTCTCGGTTTAAAAAAAAACACGATAGAGGTCTATATATCCGGAGAATATATACCTCCGACGACTAAGATAGTCATTTAACTTTCATCCATTCCCTTGACGTTAAATCACATTATGTCATAGAGCATAAATATAGTAACATTGTGTAAGCAGATATAATAAAATTAAAAATTAAATGAGAACACATGAATGTGTGTTAAATTGTGTGTGGTGGTGTTGGATTGTTGGGTGTGGAGGAACAAATCAGGACCGTTTAAAGATGTGAAGCGACTGTTTGTTCTAAAGCCCGACGTCACATCGCAGGGTATTACAGAAATAAGAAATGTGCGATTTCTTATATTTGGATGAAATTTATTTAACCATTCACTTCGTTGTAAAACTAAATTACTCAAGTCTGATTAGTTACTTTACAAGCACAATCCTGGCAGTATCGTCAACGACTCAACAACAATAGTATATATTTTATGTGCGTGTTAATAACAATGTTAGCGAAAATTTAAAAACAAAAACAAATAAATGAAAAGAAATGATATGATTTTGAAGGGGATGTATCAAAGAGTAAAGGGAAGGAGTCTAAATATAAATGTTGTAGGGTCGAATTTTTATTGTCAAAAGTCTAGTCCAAATAATTTTGTCCCTCACTAATCGTGGCTACCATGAATTGGTCAACTTTATTCCGTTTTCTTCTTAATTATAGTTTTCATTATCATATATAGAAACAGCTGGCTCACTTCACTGTGCTCGTTGAGTCTTATTTTGTCTTCTTTTTCCCTTTTTGTTTTTCAACGTTTTCATTCTTTTGTTGGGCTATCAATAGCATAATTGACATGGTGTATTAAATCAGCGTTTATGAAGGACTTCATTTCTTTGTAATATTATATATAATGTTTTTGATGTGCATCAGTATATTTTTATTTGTATGTACAAATATCATTAGGTGTGTACTGAGTTATTGAGTATTGACAAAACAAAAATCTTTAGCTGTGTATAGTATAAGTATGTTCAGATAATATATATACGCATATATTCAACCTCATGTTAAAAATTTAGAGTTTCATTCTTATATATTACTAGATTAGAGTTTTTCTTTTGATTTAAGTCATATTTTGAATTTATGTATAGTATACTCTATACTTAATGCTGTGTGAAATCATAGAATGGCCGGTCCTAATTATTTGAAAACGGGTTATCGTCCATGTTTATAATTTATTAGAAAGAAACACAGAGACCCTGCCAGAAAAAAAGAAAAAAAGAAAAAAAAAAACAGAGACTATTTTCTAAGTTTCTTAAATGGGACAAAACAAAAGAAAAGCTATTTACAACTCATCAGGAGTTTGAAATTCGTCCCAAGATTGCTATTGAACCACAGAATTAAAGCAAGCGTGATAATAGTCGATAGTCGGTGTCAAACAAAAAAAAAACTGTGTGATTGCCATTATTGTTTCGATTGGTGGATTTAAAAATTGATAATGGTTTTTTTTTTTCCAATTAAACTTATTTCTGCATTACATATTTATATATTTTCATTGAAGTTTTATTGTGAACGATTAGAATTAGATATTACTGATGCAAAAAAAAAAAACCCCGAAGATTTTATATACACGACCCGAGTTGGCAATATACATTGTAAATGCAAGCAGAAATATCAAGCTACATGATTTCATTTCCTAAAGTGATATAATGATCAGTAGTACCACAAACACAAACAGTATGTTAAAAAAAATTAGTTTAAGGAAGGTCAAAGTTTTCAAATATGAAAGTTTGAGTATTTTTGAATGATATTTAAACCTTGTCAAATATGTGACTTTAGCGGAATTTATATTGAATATATAGGAATTCCAATGAGGAACGTTCCATGGGTTAAGATAGCTGAATTTGGAGATACAAAAATGATGAGACGAACAAGTTTAGATTCCAGAAGCTCAATTCAATACAAACGCATGCATGCATGGTTCCTTACTTATTGAGCTTCATTTGCGATTAATCTGTTGTAACAAGTACGCAATATCCCTTATTTGAGTGTATAGCTTTTCTTGTTTGTTTGAAATTCGAGAGTGAGTACTGATCACCTCGATCAATGTTATAAACTCAATAGCCTCCGCCACTGCTGTCTCAAAGAATCCGAAGCTCCTTCACTAAAGGAGGGAATGTTGGGAACTAACTCGAGAAGATTGAAGTTTCTTTTACATTTTTTTTTTGTTGGTTTAATTTATTTCTTTAACTGTATTATATCTTATTTCTAAAAATAATTTAAAGATTACCAAACCCAAGAGTTGAGAACGATAAGAAATTAAGTAATATACACGAGAATTTCAAAAGAGCCATCGATGGGTTTTTAAGATCGATTAGTTTCCAGATATAAACTTGATAAGAATACACCAAAAAATTCAAAAGAACCCTTTATGGGTTTAGATAGCATAGTTCCTAGATATAAAATTTAAATGGAATACCCCATAATTTCAAAAGAACCCTCTATGGGTTTTAGATTGCATAGTTTCTATATACAAAACGGAGAAGCACTTAGTAACAAAAGAGGACGAGAGTTTTAATTCATTAGATTCCAAACGCACAAACTCTTAACAAACACTCATGGGTGCTTGCGTTTGCGAGTTTTGAGCTCATGTGAGCAATTCCTTCTCTGAGTGTTGCTTTTCTTCCTTGTTCAAAATTCCACAGTACCGGAACGGTGTACCGGCCACTTGGGTTGAACTCGTTCAGTTCCTCGAGTGCTGTCTTAACTGCGTCCTTCACTTCTACTCCCCACTCTTCTCTCAGACTCTTAAGTTTCTCATCTTCTTCATCCACCACTTCCTTCACCATTAACACGTAACATTCACCATAATCAAGACGACAAGACATGTCAAACGGGAAAGAAATTGAACATGAAACATAACCACTTAAACAAAAAAAAAAACATAACAAACCTTCATTTTCTCTCCAGTCCCCACGCGTTTGAATGGGTACCAAGCTGGATCCTTGAGGGTTTGCTGCCATTTAGAGCAAAGCATCGCGTGTTCCAACTCAACGTTTTCGCCACTGAATCTTTGTATGCATACTTTCATGAAAGGTTTTTCATCAACTTCTCCTACCCTCTTCACTCCGATTGTGGATCTATCACCCGATAAATCTTTTAATCCCTGTAGAAACCAAAGAAAAAAAAAAGGAGACTTTTAGTTAGATGTGAGTGAAACCCGCAAAACATATATCATCATCAGCATTCAAGAATCAAGAAATGCAGGTAATAATATAAATACCCTAATCAATTCTTTATGTGCGTCTTGCATCTCATCATTGCTTTGACGTTCTTTTATGAGGAGGGCCGAATTCGTATCCTCTAATTTTTCCAACTCACAACGCTCCTCTTCCAGCTTTTCGTTCATCTCCTTGATTACTTTCTTCAGCTCTTCATTCTTCTCCTTGATTACTTTCTTCAGCTCTTCTTTCTTCTCCTTAATTGCTTTCTCCAGCCTAGCAATTCTTTTATCAAGCTTTTCAACTTTTTCATTCACTTTCTTTATCTCTTCAAGCACCTCCTTCATTTTTTTCTCCATTGTCTTCTTCCATTCATTCAACTTCTTCATCTCTTCTTCTTTTTGTTGGGTTGCTTTCATCTCCTTTTATCTTTTTGTTGTTGTTCAGCAAAACTTGTGACCCCCAAGCTTTAAACACAGCATTTACGAATAAAATATTTATTTAACTCGCAATATCTTTAATTAATAGCCAGAGTGAGTGATAAGAAGTCGTATCGTTCTGGATTTAAGATTTAGTAATGAGTAGTTTTGTTTTTCAATTTATCTTTTCACTGCACCGCCTCGAACTTTTCTTCTCTTAAGATTTGACGGCTATTAACTACTACAAGACCGAAACAATAAGAAGAAACCATAACGAAACCAGAAAGAAGTTGTCATCTAGTGGCCCATTAGTTGACAATACAGAAGCCCAATACAGCGTTTAGGGTGATTTTATGGACGACAAAACAGAAACTACTTGTGTTGTTACTTGTTTTACTCTCACTAGTCACTACAACTACAATGAGACTTACAAGAAACTGACTAGTATCGATTTCGTTTACCCTACAAATTAAAGATAATCTTTACGGACTGATTTACAAGTGTTAAGAGTTCGTAATTATTATTTTTAAATTTTCTACTGCACGGCTATTAATTAATTACTCTAGAAGACCGAAAAACAATAATAAACGGTAAAGTTATGGTAATGTAGTGGACCAATAGAAGGCCCATTAAGTCACATATTGCCTAGGCCCAACATCCACTCATCTCAAACCTGCGTTTGGAAAATGTGGGTCGGATCCTTGACCCAATTGCAGCTGATCGCAAGCTTCTTCGGCACTGAAGGAGAGAACAAACTGAGAAGAATAAAACTTACTAGAAAAGTTGATAATCTCGTTACAAAGATATGTTTACTGAATCACCTACCTAAGAAGAAGAAATTTCAGTTTTTAACAGATTCCACAGACTCTCGAGCTAGTGGCGATTGATTTCTTTAGCAACTTTACATAAGTTTAAATTTAGGGCTTTTCTTATTTACACGCAAATGATGACTGATGGCGTCAAAGCCCATTAAAAAAATCCAACCCAGGGGTTTTGGATTAGATCGTTATTTCTTGTCTGACTCAAAAAATCGACTCAGAAACACGATGAAATTAGCGTCGAGCTTGGTTCCTCATCAATGGCGTCTCTTAACATCACAACAGCTTTGTCTACAATCTTTCATTTTCTCCACAGGTACTTTAATCTCTTTCTCCAATTCTTGATTTTTCACCTCCATCCTCTTACCTCTCTTCTTCTTCTTCTTCTTCTTCTTCAGTCTCCACCACAAAGTCTCCCACGTTCTGGTCTCCAACATTGCGTCAATGTCGGAATCTTCAGACAGCTGTTTCTCCAGTCATCAGTTCAAGCTACTTGCCCACTTCCTACATTACTCAGAAGCAGATTGAAATCCCTACCTCCCCTGTATTATTCCCCTTTAGAACCCTCTGCTTACTCCATATATTTTCTTTTAATACAAGTTTTGATTACCCAAATACGAAATTGGACTTGGTTTGCAGGAGAAACAACCGCCACCAATGCAGGAAGGTTTGGGTGCTTTTCAAAAACTGCCTATGGTGATGCCATCAATTGATTTATATTGTTCTGCGCTTAGGAAGTCGAAAAGAGTCCAACCTACAAAAGGTAATTTGATTCCTTCTCTTATTGTTTTTGTTCACACTCACTCCTTGGAACTATTTTAACAGAGTCTTTGTCCATTTTTGGGCTCAGGCATAGCTAATATTGCTAAGAGAGAAAGAAACAGAGGTGCTAAACAGCTTGATGCACTCATGAAAGTAAGTTCACACTGTATCCTTTGCTCTGTGTTTCCATTAAATTTCTGAAATGATTGTTGTCTTACCAAATCAGAAATTGCTCTCTTTTGTTTAGGAACTAGCTCTTCCTTTAAAAGGATATATGGAAAGTTTTCCGAGGAAGAGACTCTTGCATCCATATGAAAGGTCTCTGATTGAGTTGACACTTGGTGATGGAAAGTATGAGGAGGTATCTATTTTGCATCCCCTCTTAAGTAATTCAGCATCTTAGCCTGCAACTGATTTTATCATAGGCTTTATAAATTTAAGTTTTTAGGTGTTAGGAAAAGTTGATGTTCTGAGGAAGAAGGTGCTATCTGTTGGAAAAGAACATGCTTCTCTCTGTGCCAAGGTCAGACTTCTCGATGCTGTCATAAAACATATTGTATTTTTCATGTTAGTTGATCTCCTATAGGTTGTGATTGGTACTGCAACACTAAAGGCTTTACAAGCTTCTTAACAATTCCATTGTCCCATCTTATTTTATCATATATCAGTTTTGGAAAATTTAAAATGACTTTTGCTTTTATTTTGCAGGCATTGTCTAAGCGAGAAGCAGAGGAACGCTTGAACGAAGGTGTGGAGAAGCTTGAATTGGTTTTCCAGCAAGAAGGAAGAGCTGTTGATGATTTGTTAAGCATAGCAAAGGTTCCTTGCTATTAATCATTTGCTTTTCTCTTCCTGTGGTTTGAACCTTTTGGACAGAACCGTATGAAAAGAGTCGAGTATTTTGCAGGTTTTGAGGGCTATGCCAGTTGTTGACTTGGAAATGCCAACTCTTTGCCTTGTCGGAGCACCAAACGTTGGGAAATCATCCTTGGTCCGCATTCTTTCAACAGGAAAGCCTGAGGTTTGCCTTACGTCCCAATCTTCATATATGTTACAATAATTTGCATTGTCTATTGCTTTTGATCGTTTTGGGTTGTCAGATTTGCAATTATCCTTTCACGACCAGAGGAATTCTAATGGGTCACATCGTTTTGAACTACCAACGATTTCAGGTTACTTACTTGTTTTCGTTTAGTGTAATCACACTCTTTATGATTTGGATTATTAATTATCCAGAAACACATTGCAGGTGACAGACACCCCTGGGCTTCTTAGGAGATGCGATGGTAATGTCTAGTTGCTACAAACTCTCTTGTGGATGCATGGTTTTATGAAATTTGGTTAAGTCTTGATTGTTGTTTTTTGGGCCATTACAGAGGATAGAAATAATCTAGAGAAGCTAACTCTTGCTGTACTCACTCATCTTCCAACTGCGGTTCTATATGTCCATGATCTATCTGGAGAATGTGGGACTTCTCCTTCTGATCAGGTATTTTCTATAAACCATATTCGTATGGATACGATTGCATCAGATGTGCCAAGGAATCATAAGAATGAGTCATTGTTGTGCATAGTGCGTGTAAGCCAAAGATTTGGGTCTGATATTTCCTAATTCAGTAATGTATTTGTTTGGAGGGCATTGCAGTTTCGGATTTATAAAGAGATAAAAGAGAGGTTTAAGGATTACCTGTGGATTGATGTTGTGTCCAAATGCGACCTGCTGGGAGGCTCTCCGGTGATGTATGCCAAAGAAGATAGAAGCAGCGATGATGCGGAAATCATTAAGTACCGGGAAACAGGACCTGATGAATCAATTCATGTCTCGGTGAAAACAGAACAAGGTCTCAATGAGGTATGAAACTTAGCATAAATATTTGATTTCCAAAGAAAGCAAGAGTGTGTGTTTGAGTGCTCTGTTTCTCTGCATGGCTTGCAGCTAAAGAGCAAAGTGAGGGAAGTACTGAGTAATGAGATGGAGAAGATCAAAAGTGGAGACAAAGTAGATCAAAGTGTTGATAGTTGTTAGATATAGAATTTTGTACATTGATGTCTGTCTCCTTTGTTTTTATTATTCTTATATTAAGATCATATATTTTTGATGGGCTTTGGTCCCAATCTTTCCAAATTAACGTTTTTTTTTTAGTAGTAAACACCGTAGCGGAAAATCTTCTATTAATATTATAGCTATTTTTCCAATTAGTGGATTTGGTACGCATAGATTAGTTTGGCAATAATGCAGAAAAAGATGTTTGCCAAACGAAGAAAATGCGATTTGTAGGAAAGTAGTAAACCAAAATTGTGATGCACAAAAAAAAGGAACGAAGCTTATAAGAATTAGAATTTGTCAGAAGAACACAAAAAAACAAGAAAACTAGTGGAGAACAAAAAAAAATCGGATTCAAAAGAGAGAAAAACATTAAAAAAGAAAAAAAGAAAAAGAAAAAAAAAAAACGAGGAAAAGATAAAATCGATATTATCGGACTCGTCTTCTCCATCCATTTCCCCCTTTCGATAAACCACCAGCATCCTCTGAAACCCTAGCCACGTCAATCACCGCCTTCTCTATATACATCCATCTACTCCGGCTTTGATTTCCAGGTTCGATATCATCGCCTTGTTAATCTATGTGTTCAGTATTGGTTTCGTTATCTGGATGATTTGTTGAAATTGAATATTCGATTTGCTTGTTGTTGTTGTTGGATTAATGGCAGATTTGATGAAACCAGATCGGGTCTACCTCTAGATCCGTTCTAGGTTTTCGAATTACCACCGTCTATCATAATCAATCCAGATGCTCCGTAATTTCATCATACATAGACATGTCTCTGTTTCTAAAAGACGATTCGATTCAAATTCGCGAAGTATGGAACGATAACCTTGAAGAAGAAATGGATCTGATCCGAGAAGTCGTCGACGATTTCCCTTACGTCGCCATGGACACTGAGTTCCCCGGAATCGTCGTCCGACCAGTCGGAACTTTCAAATCCAACGCCGATTATCACTACGAAACCCTAAAGACTAACGTCAACATCCTCAAGATGATCCAACTCGGCCTCACCTTCTCCAACGAACAAGGTGACCTCCCAACCTGTGGAACGGACAAGTATTGCATCTGGCAATTCAATTTCCGAGAATTCGATGTCAATTCCGATATCTTCGCACCCGATTCCATCGAGCTTCTCAAACAATCAGGCATTGATTTAGCTAAGAACACTCGAGAGGGAATCGATTCCAAGAGATTCGCAGAGCTCTTAATGTCCTCAGGGATTGTGCTGAATGAAAACGTGCATTGGGTTACATTTCACAGTGGATACGATTTCGGCTACTTGTTGAAGCTCCTCACTTGTCAGAACCTGCCTGATACACAAACAGGCTTCTTCGGGCTCATCAATGTTTATTTCCCGACAGTGTACGACATTAAACACTTGATGAAGTTCTGCAACAGTCTTCACGGTGGTCTGAACAAGCTTGCGGAGTTGCTAGAGGTGGAGAGAGTTGGCATCTGTCACCAAGCTGGTTCCGATAGTTTACTCACGTCTTGTACTTTCAGAAAGCTTAAGGAGAATTTCTTCGTTGGCCCTTTGCAGAAATATTCTGGTGTTTTGTATGGATTAGGTGTTGAAAATGGTCAGGTTGCTATCTAAAAGATATATATCAAATAAAAATTCCTTATATAAAACTTTTTAGACTTTTAATTGGATTTCTTCTTAGTATGCATGAAGCATGATCACAAAATCGGATTCTTCTTCTTAATTGAAGGCAATATGATCACAATTCCTTATAAGTGTTTTTGTCTGATATCAAAAGGCTCAAATCCAGTTTTTCTTTGGAATAATATGTTAATATGATTGTCGGGATTAGCTTTCGAGCGACTCAGGCGATGGAAATAACGGTGAAAATTTCTGAATAAGGGGTAATATGTTGGTTCTGTTATTGTATGGATAATGTATTCGTAGGCCTACTGTGAGGCCCATTATTGCTATTATCAGAAAGGCCCATTAAGATGCATTTAGTGACTCTGTCTGTGTGAGTAAAATGGTTTGGTGAGAACATTGAATCTTCTCGATTCGCGGAGCAATCGTCTGAGGTTTGTCACTTCACTCCTCTTCTCCGATGGTGACGTTACTGCGTTTCGGCTATTAATGTGATTGTTGAGGTTTTGTCTTACGCGCCGCCGGCTCTGGGCGATTATTTCGATATATTTGCCATGTGAGACTAACATTGGCTCGTTTATCCGCAGATAAAAAAAACAATTTCTTCTGATCGTAAACGCATTCTAACAGAAAACGTTCTGGGTAAGTTTTTTTAATGGTTTTTATGGGTTATTGCTCTTATTTTCTAGCTCCGAATCGGCTGATATGGTGCAAGGATATAGCGTTCTAGGGTTTTCCTGGGGTTAGTTAGCAGTTTAAGCTTTATGATTTAATTACTTACATTTTTGGTTAGTCGTCGTCATATGTGCATTTGCCTATTCATCTATCTACTGTTTGTCTTACGTGTTTGATCACAAATTCACTATGCAAATGTTCCTTTTGCAACTCACTATATTAAGTTCATGTTTTATGGCATTTCTGTTTTAATGAATCTTATAACATGTGTCCTTCGTCATCCCTAAAAATCTGTTGAAAACTCTGTGTTACAGGCCAAATTTACTAGGATGGGTAACCGTTCTGATGAAGACTCAGAGTCAGAGTCAGAGATCAGTGAGTCTGAGATTGATGTCTATTCTGAAAAGCCTTACAAGCTACTGAAGAACGGGGATTACAAGGTTAAAGTGAAGGACACTTTCAGGTGCCCGTTTTGCTCTGGGAAGAAGAAGCAAAACTACAAGTACAAGGAGCTATTTGCTCATGCGTCTGGTGTTGCCAAAGGCTCTTCAAGTAGAAATGCTAAACAAAAAGCAAATCACTTCGCGTTGGCCAAGTACATGGAGAATGAGCTTGCTGGTGATGCTGATGTCCCACGCCTACAAATTACCTCATCCTCGTCCAAGCTGTCTCAAGCAGATGTGAATGACGTTTATGTCTGGCCTTGGATGGGGATTGTCATCACCCCAGTGAAAAGTACTGATGACAAGAAATTTCTCCTTGATTCAGCCTACTGGTTGACGAGGCTCGCCAGATTCAATCCTCTTCAGGTGAAGACCCTTTGGCTTGAGCAGGATTCCATAGTTGCCGTCATCCCTAAGTTTAGCAGTGATTGGAGTGGCTTTAAGAGTGCCACAGAGCTTGAGAAGGAATATGAGATTAGGGGCTGCAGCAAAAAGGACTGGAGTGATAAAAGAGGAAACTGGAGGTCTATGGCTTATGGTTGGTGCGCACGGGCAGATGACTTCAACTCTCAAGGGTCGATAGCGGAGTACCTCTCCACAGTAGGAAAACTTAAAAGTTTCTCTGATATCTCCAAGGAGGAAAATCAGAATACGGATGTTGTGGTAGAAGATCTAGCAAATAAAATTGCTATGACAAAGGAGGATCTGAATAAGGTCCAGTACGAGTACAATGTGAAAGCAATCTCTCTGCGCAATGTTCTCATAGAGACAGACAAGCTGGACCGAGCTTATAAAGAAGGTTTGTACTGAAAACTTATTGCTTATGTTTCGCCCCGACTGCATCCGAGTTTAGGTTTTGTGACTCGTTTCTGTACTTTTTTCTCCAGAAACAAAAAGAATGCAGGAGATTTCACGGCACAATGTCAAGAGGATCTTAGAAGTAAAAGAGAGGCTGAGCAATGAGCTGGAGTCTAAGATGCATAATCTGAAGAATTGGTCCAAAGAATTGGCCAAGAGGGAAGCACTAACTGAACTGGAGAGACAAAAGCTTGATGAAGACAAGAAGAAGGTAATATTTAGTAATTATAGTAATACTAATGCGATTATGTTTTCCAGAGTACTGATAATCTTTTAGTTTTCCCTTGTTATGGCAGAGTGAGACCATGAAGAGCTCTCTCGAGTTGGCTTCACAGGAGCAGGAAAAGACAGATGATCGTGTCTTGAAACTTGTGGAAGAACACAAGGTGTGTTTTCTGTAAATGACTCAAACTAGATCTATCTGTACGCGTGGCAAGTTCCAAAAAAGAAAAAGAATTTTCTTGTTTGTGTTTAAAGATTGGAACTCTCTTCTTTCTGAACTCCAGAGGAAAAAAGAAGAGACTTTGAACAAGATCCTTCAGCTTCAGAAGGAGTTAAACAGCAAGCAGAAACTTCAAATGGAGATTCAAGAACTGAAAGGAAAGATGCAAGTCATGCGGCATGTGGGGGATGAAGATGACGAGGATGTGAAGAAGAAAATGAAAGAGATGAATGAAGAGCTGGAGGAGAAGTGTTCTGAGTTAGAAGATCTAGAGGAAACTAACTCAGCCCTCATGGTAAAAGAACGCCAAAGCAATGATGAGATACAACAAGCACGTGAAGAATTGACTAAGGTATATATTTTAAATGCTTCCATGTTCTTTGGTGCTGGTATATAATATGTGCAAGTGAAATGTTGGTGAGATGGTCAAACGCTAATTGGTTGAGAAATCTGTATGATGAGGATGCACAAAGGTGATTTCCCAACTGCTTTAGGATTCTATCAAACAGCTTCACAGATAGTCACCATGATATTTAGTCCAGAATCTGTGAATAGTTCCAACGGCCATTGTGTAACCTGAACTGTGAGTGATTAATTGTATTGGGTTTTTTCAGGAATTGATATTGAGTAAATTGTTGAGTGATCGAACCCTCATCAGAGTAAAGAGGATGGGAGAACTTGATGGAAATCCCTTCATGAAAGCATGCAAGCAGAGATTCAGCGGTGAAGAAGCTGCGTTCCAGCATGCCATCCTTTGCTCGAAATGGCAGGAAAACCTCAAGAATTCAGTGTGGCACCCATTCAAACACGAGGGGACTGGAGACAAAGTGAAGGTTTGTTAGGCCTCATGAGATTCTTTCCCTAGCCAATTTATAATCCTTTATTCAGGTGAACTAGTAGTGATGGAAATGGTGCAGGAAGTTGTGGACGAAGAAGATGAGCAACTTAGGAATCTGAGGGAAGAGTGGGGAGAAGAGGTGATGAATGCAGTCAAGACAGCACTGGAGGAGCTTAATGAATATAATCCAAGTGGAGGCTACTCAGTCCCAGTACTGTGGCGTGCCAAAGAAGGAAGAAAAGCCACACTGAAAGAAGTGATTAATTACATGACGCAGCAGATCAAAAATCTCAAAGGCAAACGAGCCTAATGGTAAATCACTATTTTTTGTTCCTTAGTCTATAGCTCATTGAGTATCTTCAGCTTGACATATATTTGCTTATACATTAATTAGTAAAGCCTATATCAATAGACATAAATTTGGGATTCTGCTTGATGGTTGATATACTGATTTGAACTAATCAGCAGCATTGCCATCAGTGGTCTTGTAAAGAATAAATAATTGAAACCAAGTGGTTGTGTTCTTGTGTTGCAGGAAGCAGATGGTAGAGGAAAAATAACATGTCGGCCCGCTGGTTTTAACTGATAACTAAGTTTTAACCATATATAATTAGGTAATTAATAATTCAGGACCTGTATAGGTTTTGGAAAATGTTGGGGCCTTTGGACAGTGGACATCTTTTACCCGAGACGGGTGGTGTGACCTGTGGGCTGTAATAAATCTATTTAAACCCTGTGGACGAGGTTTATCTATCCATTCTCTCGTTTTCTCCGTATAGATTTTTTAAGGAAGTTGGATTTTTGTTTACTAGGGAAATTAGGATCTAGTGTGAAGCGAATGTATCAAGGACTGAGTAAAAGGAGAATTATCAGATTAGTGAAAAATGAAGCGGATTAGAGCACATCACAATTATGAATTATCTCAACTTGAGCGACAAAAAAAGCATGTATCGAGAGCGTATGGATAATGTTTTGGGCCTAAATGTAAGGCCTGTTATTGCTATTAAACAGGCCCACTAAGTTCCAATTATATATAAAAAACGGGACGATTTCAGGATCTTCTTAAGTTTATTCTTTGCGCAGCCATCTGAGTGAGAGGTTAGTCTCTCCACTCTCTTCTCCGACGATTCTCAAACTCAATTTAGCGACATTACTACGTTTCGAGTTTTTATGTGATTGTTGAAGTTTTTGTCTTACGCGCCAGCTCTCGGTGATTTTTAGATTTTATGTATTATTATCTTTTGTCAGATTAATTTGGCTCTATTCCTCGCAGATTATTCCAACTTTCTTCTGATCCTAAACGCATAGGAAACATGTCTGGGTAAGTTTTAATTGTCTCTTATTTCCTAGTTTCGAATCTGCTTATTTGGTTATGAATATATAGTCTACTTCTAGGGTTTTTCTGGGATTGTATTTCTTCATTTCTTTGGTTAATTATATATGAAATTGAATGTTATTGTTCGTTGGCAATTGAAACTTGATTAATTACGGTTTTGTTTGGTCATCTTACTATGCTTAATTCTGCATTTGTCAAGTCATTAATCTAATGGCTCTATTTGTCTAGTGTTTATATGAATGCTCTTTAATCACAGATTCACAATGCAAATGTTCCCTTTTTCAAGCTTTTAGAACTCTGACCATTCACTAGGTTTAATTTCTTTGTTTATTTGCTTAGTGTCTTTGGCCTATTAGGTCCACTCTTAGTTTACACTTTATAATGAGTCTTAGAATTTGCTGTTTGAAGCGATGAGGCTACTCCTGTTGTTCCTCCTGTTGCCGAGGCAGCTGCTATTCCGGAGGACATGGATCTGATGACTGCATTGGAGCTCACCCTTAGGAAGTCACGTGCTCACGGTGGTGTGACCAGAGGTCTCCATGAAAGTGCTAAGCTCATCGAGAAACGTGTCGCTCAGCTCTGTGTCTTAGCTGAAGACTGCAACCAACCTGATTATGTCAAGCTTGTTAAAGCTCTTTGTGCAGATCATAACATCAATTTGCTTACAGTTCCAAGTGCCAAAACCCTTGGTGAATGGGCTGGTGTAAGTCTTCTGTTTTCCTCGGCGTATAGCTTGTTAAGTTTGTCTTGTGATGTTCTTTCTTGGGTTCTCGGACTTAAAGTGAGATGCTTGTAATGACCGATGTATTTGGTTTACAGCTCTGCAAGATCGATTCCGAAGGTAATGCTAGGAAAGTGGTTGGATGTTCTTGTGTTGTAATTAAGGTAAAGAGACCTTTTATACTTAAATCTCCATAACTTGGTATAGATTCTTAGTCATCTATTCTGTGATTGAGTGAATGGTTTTGCTTGTTGTAGGATTACGGAGAGGAAACAACTGCACTCAACATCGTTAAGAAGCATCTAGAGTCTCACTAAAAGCAAGAGAAAGAATTTCAATGTCAAATGCAAGAATAGATGCTTTGTTTCCCTTCTTTTGTGCCTCTTCTTGTTTAGAGGGTTGCTCTCGGAAAATTTGTTTGGAACCATTAGTTATTATGATGTTATGTGAGGCTCTAACTCTTCCAAGACCCACCATGATTTGCCTTTTCAGAACCATCGTTGCTCACGTTTTCTTGTCTTGGCCAATCATGATTAGCTTCTCTCTATAAATCAAGTTATTCGTATCAAATCAAAGTTTTAGGATGATGAGATTTCTAGACAAATTTGTAACAAAGTAAGAACAATTAACTTAAACTTTCATGACTAAGAAGGCGGGAACATGTGGTGAATCAAACATTTACAGTTTTTTTATTTTTAGGGCTCATTCTTGAAAATTGTAACTTAAACTTCATTCTTCTTTACAATTTTCAATTTTTTTTTGCCCGTTATTGAAAAAATTACCATTCTATTACTCCGAATCTATGTACATGTCATAGACATTAAAACAATTATAGAAACAAGTGTATGATTCAACAGTGAACACGATCTAGATGTTCATTCAAAAATTAAAGAAGAAAAAATAACTTAGATTTCCATAATTTGTCTCTTATTGGTCACTTGCTTGTATACCTTTATGAGATTACTAAATTTGTAATAAGTAAAAAAGAGTATATAAGTTAATTTGCATGTTTACCACACACCGCTTTAACCTCAGAATCACCCGAAAGCTCTCTCTCCTTTGTTGCTCTGACCTTTGCATTTGAAGCGTTGCCGTCGACTACAGGGTTTTCTGGGTGAAACACACACTTTTGATTATGTGTTTTTGTTTTTTAGGGTTTTGAAGTTTGTGAATTTCTGGGGGAAGAAGAACAAATGGCTGCTATTGTTGGATTGGATGATCTTTCGAAAGAACTCATCGAGGCTGGGACTAATCTTCTTGTCTCTGATTCTTCAACTGACCAGCTTCTTACTCTTCTCGATGTACAGATTCTCTTCTCACCTGTTTTTTCTTTTTTATTCTTCAATCAAAATCGTTGCTTTGCTATCTTTCTTTGTAGCGTTTGGTGAAAAGCTTCTGTTAGGTTTGATTTACGAAATGCGATTAGGGTTTCTCTTTCTTGGCGATAAGGAAAGCTTAATTGTTGATTTGAGTTATATGTTTGATGAAATCTCGGTGCTTTTTGGTTAATTTGTTGCGTTTTCTGGGATATCGAACTTGTTAATTTGGTTTCTGTTGAATCTCTAATTCAATTTTAACGACTCAATCTCTCTGTCGTAGGCAACTGAGTCTCTGCTTAGAAAAGTGGAGCAAGATCAACCCTTGCCAATGCAAAATGCCCTAATTCCATCGAAGAAAGCTTTGGTATCACTTGACCTTTTAAGCCATCCTGATTCTGATGTTAGGGTTTCAGTTGTGTCCTGCTTAACCGAAATTGTGAGGATAACTGCCCCAGAAGCCCCTTACAGTGATGATCAAATGAAGGTACAAATCTAATTCATAGAGTTTTGACACTGTCTTCATCTCTCTCTCTCTCTGTAATGCTCTGTTAAAATCTGCTTCTTTGGTGTTACAGGAGATCTTCAAGTTGACGGTAGAAGCTTTTGAGAAGTTAGCTGATGCGTCTTCTCGCAGTTATTGGAAAGCTGAGTCTGTTCTTGATAATGTTGCAAAAGTCAAATCATGCGTGGTGATGTTGGACTTGGAATGCTATGACCTCGTTCTACAAATGTTTCGGACGTTCTTGAAAATCATAAGGTAGATTAGATATACAAAGCTTAATTTACGGTACTTGAGAAACTCTTTAGATCGTATACTGAATGGGAGTTATTTTGTGCGTGCATCTTATAGATCTGATCATCGTCAAGTGGTGTTTTCGTCAATGGAAATTATAATGATTACAATAATAGATGAAACCGAAGAAGTATCCACGGGTTTACTCGATGTTCTCTTAGCAAGTGTCAGAAAGGAAAATCAGGTAAGGTTTCTTCCTATTTCAAGTGATTCTCTTGCCATCAATTAACTTGGAATTTGATTTGTCTTCTCTTCATGTTTTAGAATGTTTCACCAATGTCTTGGAGTCTTGTGGAGAAGGTTCTTAGTAGATGTGCCCATAAACTTAAACCATACATCATCAAAGCTTTGAACTCTACGGGAGCCAGCTTGGATATGTATTCTCCAGTAGTTTCGTCCATATGGCACAGTGTTTCTGACACTACTAAAGTCAACACCAAAGAAAATGAGGTATTCTTGATGGTTGATTGAGTTGTTATATGGTCAAATCCTGAAATCTCTTATGAGTCTGTATGTTACGAGCTATCCTTTTCATGATTCAGGCAGCTGAAGCAAAGTTGGGGAGACAAGTGGCCCCAAGTGACTCATTAGAGGTATTATATTTGGTGAACTTGTTTATTGTAAAGTCTTAGCATTTTTTAACAGTGTTGTTTAACCAATTAGCTTGATCTAGGAAAAATTGGATTTGGGGCATTCTCGCAAGGATATTCGTTCTAAAAGTAGTTCCAGGAGACCTTCAAGAGATGGAACTCGACGAAACAATGAGAATGACAAAGTAAATGGAAACAATTCGAATTTGTTGAAACAGAGTCTGAAGCAAGTGTGGTCTGAAAGCACCAATGCAGAAACAGAACTAGGAATTACAGGAAAAAGAGGATGGAAACCCAATTCTTTGATGAATCCTGAGGAAGGTTATGACATTTCTTGGATTTCCGGAAAAAGGGATTCATTAAAGACGTCTTTTAACAAAAAGATCAAGAAAAAAGGATCTGGAGGAGAATCATCACTTGGAAAGGTGGCTGCCAAGAAAACACCTTTGCCTAAAGAAACTTCCCCAGCCACTAGTAGGGCTCTGACAGGTTCACTTAAAAGAAGCCTGGTTAATATGGATGATAGTGATCATGATTTAGATTCTCTTTCTTCACCAAGGTTGAAGAAATTGGCTTCATGCTTCCGGGATGAAGAGGCTCTTGAAAAAGAATCAAACCAGGAGAGCTTTGAAAAACTAGAAGCTGGCAGAACAGTAGGAAACTCAAGCAAGAAGAATGGTTTAGAGAAAACAGCCAAGAAGAAGCCAATTGTAAACTCTAGTGGAAAAAGATCATCAGCTCGCTCGGATGCTAAGAGAAAGTATTTAAATAACAAGGTAGAAAACAAGATAATCATAGATTTCTCTTGTCGAAATATATGATACTCTAAAACTTTGTGTTAAATTACACATTTGGATCAACTGTGCAGAAGATGGTTTCACAAGTTACAGCTAGACAATTGGTAGACGAATCTGAAGAAACTCCAAAGAGCCATCCGACAAGGAGACGGACAGCGAGAGAAGAAGTGGTATACTAAGCTTTGGCCGCCTTCTGTCCCCATGATTAGCCATTGGTTGTCACCTATCTGTTACAAAACGATATATGTATTTCCTCTTTTCAGGAGTCTGACATGAATGGCTTTGGCGAGGATTTGGTCGGTACGAGAGTTAATATCTGGTGGCCACTCGACAAAACGTAAGTATATTTGAAACTTGAAGGTTGTTAATTAAGTGTACTGTATTTTTGCTTTTTTCGTTGATGGTCTTGTTCTGTGCAGTTATTATGAAGGCGTCATAGATTCTTATTGTAGTAGTAAGAAGATGCATCGGGTGAGAAAACATCTCTGATCTACCACTCAATTCCGTTCCTCCTATCAGAATCGTGCCTGTTGTTTAGTTGAGTGATTGGAATGTTTGTTCCCCTTACTGGTTGCAGGTAATATATACTGATGGAGATTCAGAAGAGCTTAATCTCAGTGAAGAACGCTGGGAGATAATCGAGGATCACACTTGTGGCAGTGAGGTACAAGTTTTTATTGTTTTTGTTTCGAAAGAAAGTGTAATCACAGTGCTTAATGATTACCCAAAATCAATGAGCAGGATAAGGAGATTGATCTGCCAGAGTCCATTCCTTTATCTGACCTGTAAGTAAACGATTCGTGGGTCGGCTTTTCATTACTGTGATATGTGTAAAGTGTCAATCTTTAACTCTTATGGTTTTAAAAGCCTTTGCTGTTTTAATGATTTTGCAGAATGCAGAGGCAGAAAGTCAAGAAAGGCAAAACCGTGGCGGTGTCTGTGGAACCGACTACGTCCTCAGGTGTAAGGTGTGTGATAATTTTCTAGAATTATTATAGTTATATTTGTTTGTATATGAAAGCTTGATGATTTCCTTGTTGTGAGCGTGTATATTTATTATGGTGATAGATCCTCCAGTAGAACACTGATGAAGAAGGATTCTGGAAAAAAGTTGAAAAAACAAGTGAAAAAAAGCAAAAGTGGATGGAATGAAAGCAAAGAAGCAGATAAATCAAGAGTTGGAAAGCATCTGAAATCGTTGAAAGAGTTGAATGCTGAAACTGAGAGAGTAGAAGAGCAGGAAGTGAGTGGAGATGCTGAATCTGACAGAAGAGAGGAGCAGGAATTCGAAGATGATTGTATGGAGGAGCAGGAACAATCTGAAACCAAAGGAGTAGAAGAGAAACAATATCCAAATTCAGAGGTTGAGAGTGAGAGAGAAGACTCAGAGTCGGAAGAAGAGCCAAAGTGGAGAGAAACAGATGATATGGAGGATGAAGCAGAGGTTGATGAGATTGAGAAAGAAGAAGATGAAGAGAAAGAGTGATATAGATAGATCTTAGGGCATTGTAAGCAAACAAAACCATTTCAGAAAGATTCTTTCTTTTTCTTAGTAGAGAAGATTGTTGTTAGTTTGATGATATGACGATTTGTGTCTTTTATTTGTGTTTAGAGAAATCATAATCGTTGTTACTTTGTATAAACTATAGTTTCTCTGTCGGTTATAAATAAAATCATTTACAACGTGCGACTTTGAAATTCTGAATTGAGAGAAGCCACTCGGAAATGGTCTCTCTGTGTATAATTTTGGACTCTGTTTATTATTCAACCATCTTAGACTGGACGGCTTGAATTAGCAGAGACTTTTAATCTTGCCCAGTAAATTACTCAGAATATATATAACTTAAAAAAAACCAGTTGTCCAAAAAATGTAATTACTTAAACCATAATTGACT
Source organism: Cardamine resedifolia (assembly GCA_014578085.1). Classification (NCBI taxonomy): domain Eukaryota; kingdom Viridiplantae; phylum Streptophyta; class Magnoliopsida; order Brassicales; family Brassicaceae; genus Cardamine; species Cardamine resedifolia. The sequence continues at coordinate 16,232 of VBRH01000313.1, read as the reverse complement.
TGAAACATAATTAACCTTCCTCCTTGTTAAACCCAGTTAGAACAAATATAATTAACTTGCAACATTCTTCAAAGTTACAGTAGCTTGAAACGACTTCACAAAGATAATACAACTAGAGGAATTTAAATCCTCTATTTACGTTATCAACATCGATGCTTGTAATATACAAGAGAGTGTTTTTTCTTTTTCTTTTTCCAAATGAAATGCTAAGCAATGGCTTTAAGATGGATGGTGTTTTCTTCTTTATCTCCTTTTCAATTCTGTTTTGGTATGTAGTGACGACTTTATAATTGTTTTTTTTTATATTTGGAACATACATAGTATAAATATTAAGAATTATATATTAGTTATATTTATAGAAAATCAAGATATCACTGCAAGAGAAATATATATCTAAACTGAAAATTTAAAACCAATTTTTTAATTTTTTAATTTTTCTAATCCTCGCTTTTGATTGTAAACTTTGTTATCAATACGATATAACTCTGTAAACTTTTTTTTTAGATTGGGTAACTAATCAATGAAGTTTATTTTAATTTAAAAGTATGATCAACAAAAACAAATTATAAATCTAACAGTCAACAATAATGTACTGGCTTTTATTGAAAACAAAATAAATACTACTAAACTTTGTCATGAAAATCATATCAAATTAATCTTTGATTAAACAAGTTCAAATATGAATATAGGTCAAGGGGGACTTTCCTATTACCCTATGAAGGAATAAGATTAGGTCCGGATATCAACTTTCCAATACAATCAAGTCAAGGTCAAAATTCTCACCTTCTCACCAAAGTTTTTATTTAAAAAGCATTCTAGGGAATACTATAGACAAATTGTTAATTAAAGACATTATAAATTGATAATGATTGATACCAAGGAGAAACATTTTAAAAATTAAAAAGCATTGCCCATAGATTTGTATAGAAGATCTTATCGAGCGTACGTACGATTACAAACTTTTTAACAAGGTCTTCTAGAAATTTGAATTATATTTATTTAGTAGTTTTAAAAGTTAAAACCATTAAGATTTTTCTATCTGGCAAATATGAAATCTGGAGCATAAAAATGTAAAGGTCCGTTTCACAACACCTTTTGTTGACGATCTTTGTTTGGCTTTTTCGGGAATGCATTTACACTTATGACCTAAACCTTTGAAACTAATGTACTTCTTCTCTCTAGTGTTCGAAAATAAATTAAATAACATATTAATCCCGATAATTCTTCATTCACCAAACCCACACTCTTTCATTAAATCAGAACAACAACAAAAAATATTATTCTAATTTTTCAGTTTGTTCTTTAGTCAAAATTATATTATCATATGTAGACTCACCAACTCTTTACCACGGTTAGTTAGGTGATAATACGGCTAGTAAAAAAAAGGAAAAATGGTAACTTGTAAAACAAGTCTCTCTATAAATACAAATCTCAAAGTCTCTCTCAAACGACATATCATAATAGCATACCCTCTTAAGCCCTTTAAAACCTTTCTTCTACTCTATTCAGAAGCTTTGCTCTCTCCCAAAAGATGCCTGTCGACGGGAAACTCGTCTGCGTCACCGGAGCCGGCGGCTACATTGCTTCTTGGATCGTTAAGTTACTCTTGGAGAGAGGCTACACCGTTAGAGGAACCGTAAGAAATCCAGCTGATCCCAAGAACGATCATCTCAGAGAGCTTGAAGGAGCCAAAGAAAGACTTACTCTTCACAGTGCTGATCTTCTCGATTATGAAGCTCTCTGTACCACAATCGACGGTTGCGATGGTGTTTTCCACACCGCTTCTCCGATGACCGACGATCCTGTTAGTAGCTAATTTCTAAATCTGTTGAGTATTATTAGTCTGTTTTCCCTAGGTTTAATTTTCTTAATTAATGTGAGTAGGAGACAATGTTGGAGCCGGCGGTGAACGGAGCCAAGTTCGTGATCGACGCAGCGGCTAAAGCCAATGTCAAACGCGTGGTTTTCACGTCATCGATAGGTGCCGTTTACATGAACCCTAACCGTGACCCTCAAACCGTAGTCGACGAAAATTGTTGGAGTGATCTTGATTTCTGCAAAAACACAAAGGTAAATATATTTTTTCTATCTGTTTAATTTTTGTTTTAGATTTAGCGACTTGTTTCGGAGATGAAATGATCTTTGACAAAGAGTTTTTTGCAAAGCAACGAGAGATAAATCACCCGGATTGAAAAGTGTCCACATGAAGTGTTTGTTTTGTACATAGTAAAATCGAATATTTGGTTGTAATAAATACGCCTTTAGTCTATAAAACCTAGACCAGTGTCCCATCACATAATTTTTTTTTTTACTTTGTTTTCCTATGTAGAATTGGTATTGCTACGGGAAGATGGTGGCGGAACAATCTGCGTGGGAGACGGCAAAGGCAAAAGGTGTAGATTTGGTGGTGCTAAATCCGGTTCTAGTTCTCGGACCACCGCTCCAGTCGGCGGTCAACGCTAGTTTAGTCCATATCCTCAAGTACCTCACCGGCTCAGCCAAGACCTACGCTAACTTGACTCAGGTCTACGTGGACGTCCGTGACGTGGCACTAGGCCATGTTATGGTCTACGAGTCACCCTCCGCCTCAGGCCGTTACATCCTCGCCGAGACAGCTCTTCACCGCGGCGAGGTTGTTGAGATTCTGGCTAAATTCTTCCCAGAGTATCCACTTCCGACCAAGTAAGTCAATTATGGCTCTTTAAACACGTTGGTCAAAATAATATCAAAGTCAACACGATTTTTGTCGGTCCAATAAATTTCGACCTTGGATTTACAAACTATTTCACTTTGATTAATTTTATAACTTGAGAGTACTCGAACATATCTATCTATTCCAAAATTATAAATAATCAGTTAGGATAAAAGGGACATGAGTGGTATTTGGCAACATTGTGATTATAGGTCCCATTTTCCATATATTTAAAACTTAGCACTTGTGGTTGCGGTGAGATTGGTGTGTACTACTAACTCTCACATCACAAAGTCCTCGTCATATATCACCTACTGTTGACGTGGAGATATTACAAGATCTTATAATATACACGTGTATGGGTCTGTGTTTATATTCTAAAAAATAAAATAAAAGAGTAGTCTTGCTACGAGTCTAACTCCGTTTGACAAAAACGGGAGTGTGACTGTATTTTCTTCACCTACTCCAATGTTTGGTCACTAGTTTCATGACTTGTGTCTCCTTTGGCTAGTTCAATAATCAATACGTTGCTTTAGAGTGATATACAAGACATTGTATCCGCATAATTTCGTATTTTGTGATTAATATTTGTATGTGTTTTTTTAAATGTTTTAGGTGTTCGGACGAGAAGAATCCGAGGGCGAAGCCATACAAGTTCACTACACAAAAGATAAAAGACTTAGGCTTGGAATTTAAACCCATCAAGCAATCTCTTTACGAATCTGTCAAGAGCTTACAAGAGAAAGGTCATCTTCCTCTTCCTCAAGATTCCAACCAAAACCAAGTCATAACCGAATCTTAGAACACGATACGACCCTATATTCTGATCATACCCACTTAAGAAAAGCTTTATTCTAAAGTATACATACGTTTGATTTAACTTAATTATTGTTTAATCTTAAATCATTATATTTAGCTGATTGTTCTTTTCCTTTTTTTGGTTGTAATTGAGAATATGTCACTCATATGTAAAATATGATAATGGAAGCAATGATTTTATTATCCGATATTATAACGTCATTCCTAAATGAACCTACGAGAATCTGAGAAAAATACGACACCAACCGAGTCTTATAACTTATAAGGTCTAAGAACTCCTCCACTAGCTTTGGATCCGGTTTTATGATGTTCTAATCAAGGTCCGAGGTAGACACTCCACAAAGTAACTGCATATTGGTAATGTCTTGCCTTGGAAGTGTCTCCTCCGTTTGTGAGTTTCTTGATGCAAGCAGAGGAGTGGCTTCTCTGTTTTTTCGGAAGACAAGGTAAGCTATGGAGGCTAAGTAGATGCCCGAGAAGCAAAAAATTCCACTGAAGACGACGGCGACAAGCTTCATATGACTATGGAAAAGCAGTTTCAATTTAGTGAAACTGCTTACTAGATAGTATATGTTTATTCCCATGATTAAACCACCAATGACCCAAATCAAAGCTGAAATCTGTGAGAAAAAGGAACATATGAAGTCAGAGATCGATGAAGGTTTTCGATTTTTGTTTCTTTGGATAAATGAAAATGTGTTTGGTTGTTACATACCAAGATTGAAATATGTAACATATTTGTAATTGTAATACCTTTTAATTTGTAATATGCGTAACATATTCTCAATTAATACCCAAAAAAACAAAAGAACAATCAGCTATATATAATGATTAAAACTTTGTGAATCCTTGAAAATCAGCAAACAAAAGAAAAATCATCTTGAACTTGAAGATTGGTTGAAAATTTGGTTAGACAGTTTTTTAGTTTTGTTTCGGGTTGGTTTGAGGATAAAGTTGGCGAAATAAAATCGAATCAGTAATTGCTGGTCTAATATGGGCTGACTGACTCAATGAAAATTTCGATCTATAAAATGTTTTCTTTAGTGGGCTACTATAACAATGCTACCATTTATATGAGCCGGTACGGTATGGGCCAGGCCTTTTCCTTTCTGGAATATAGATTTACTAAAACGCTGTCGTTGGGGTTTGCAAAGGAAAAATAATAGTGCGTATGTCTGACCCACGTAGAGGGCATATCACCAAAATTATTAATTGAATACAATCCCACGCGCATGAAGAGCGCGTAGGGCGCGTTTCGCCAGTTTCGGTTGGTAAAAAGTCCACAAAAATCGGGCAATTTTAGAAAATTCGAGAAAATGAGCTAAGCAAGGCGCGTTTGACAAACTTGACAACGTTGGCCACGTTGCCTTGGTAACGATCGAATATGGTTTGGGTCAATTTCTGAAATCTATGTTTATGGCCTAAGTCATACTGGGCCAAGCTTAACTCTGATTGCTTTTTTTTTTTTTTTTT